>OZ029921.1:14041805-14234305 GCA_964023275.1 Norana najaformis
CAGATCAAGGTGTCCTTCGGCAACGGCTCCTCGCTCTCCAACTGTCAGCTCCTTCCATCGGCCAGGCTATGTGTCTCCCTTCGCCATTTGTCATTCTTTTCTTCTTCTTTCTTCTATTCAGTCCCCTTCTATAATTTTTCTTTTTATCCTCCTTTCTCTTCCTGCGTTTCTCTCTTTCTGAGATCTGAATTCCTACAGCATGCGCAACCCTTTTCCCCTTCACCGCTACATTAATCGCCACACACACACGCAATTCATACAAGAGACACATTGCAAATATATATGTGTATATATGTACAGGACCTATAAATATGTATATAATATATGTATATATAAGACGACGATTTAAACGTAGTTGAATCCGCTTACATAGAGACACGTATAGATATTGATGTCTATGGAAAGCTCGTTTGTCTGCTTCACAGACCTTCGGTAATTTTACCCGAAAGTGAATCTCTGAATTCTTTATTCAAACATTTGAAGGGAGAATGGAAGTTAAATTAATTAGACATCATGAGAAGGGGTGTGTGCTAGAGAGAAAGAGAGAGAGAGAGAGAGAGAGACAGAGAGACAGACAGACAGACAGACAAACAGAAAGAGAGAAAGAGAGAAAGAGAGAAAGAGAGAAAGAGAGAAAGAGGGAGGGAGGGAGGGAGGAAGGGAGACAAAGACATTATTAAGAGTGCCAAGATTTTGTAGCAGAGAGCACAAAGATTTGTAGCAGTGATCTGTCGTGTACTAAGTTGAAGTCTCAGTTACAAATTCAGTTACCGATTCGTGTATTTAGGAACTGTGACAATTCAACTACTGTTGTTGAGATTGAACTGTTCGTTTCATTATAACTTATAAAATCAAAGACTGTGTGTCTTCCAATCATGCGAACGCTACGCTACAAAATTGGGCAAATCGATGCTTCGAAGCTGGATGGTTGACAACTCGGAAAGTCGTCGACATCATGTTTGCGTATATGTGGACGTTTGCGCATTGTTTACAAAGTAGGCCTACTTATCTCAGGCGCTTTTCGTTATCCAAAACGACGGTGAATTTCGTTCTGAACGACCAATACGGCAGGAGGTAGGTATTGCTGGTAAGCTATCCCATACAAGTACAACCCCCTCAGTGACCGTTACAGGCTCGGGCTTCGAGCTGGCCATGTGCCGGCACCGCAATCATCGCAGAGGATCGACACCTCAGCCCCAACGCAGTCTTTGCCCATGGTCGACAATTGCAGCGATGCTAAGAATTCCTGGGCTGCATGACATTACAAGTGGGAAATTGCAACAGCCGAATGAAACAGTCCCTCGCATGGGTGCTGAGTGCACGGGGTAATGGTAGAGCGCAGGGCATTCGGAGACCTCTGACCATAAAGAGGTCTGCGCTGATCGGTGCACTCGTCCGTCGGTCGTCACTTCTTAGTGAACGGTCCAAGTCCAACGGAAGAGCCAGTTCCTGCCTCATTTCAACCACGAATGATTTACAAGCAAGACGGCTGATTGCATGCATGCATGGCTCCATGTGCGGACTGCAGTAAGACTTATACAAGATGGCCGCTGTATTTCGATGACAGGTGTCCCAAAACCGTCCAAACCGTCGCACAGAATCCGAAGCAGACACACGCGCGGACTCAGACTCTTAAGTTCCTCGACGAATGAGAATTATGCACATAAATATCCACAGAAACGATCTTTTGCGCCCCTTTCGTACAGCGATGTCCATCCATCATACCAACATCACACGCTTCACAGTTCACTACTACTAAATTGATGGATGGACGGACGAACGGACGGGAGGGGGTTGAGCGGAGGCGGGGGAGGTGGAGGGGCGGTCTATAGGTGGTTGGACAGCTAAAGGGATATGGTGCTTGGATGGGTATAATTTTAGAACTTTAGATGCTTACAATGTTATTCTGAATATCAAAGTGTCAAAACGCAGCGGAGGGAAGAAAGCAAAAAGCAAATAAACCAATGGCTGGTATTCAGTGAACACACACCAGGAGACCACAGCTTTAGCCAGTATTTGTTACCTGGTTTCTACTGCGCTGTTGCTGTTGGCATTTTCAGCATTATTTATACATATATATAACGAAAGTGCAACCAACTGCACTTCACTATGCTGCAAAGTTCAGCAGTTCAGAGGTGAAAGATTAGTATTGATTGTCGACGGAAGGTCAGTGGACCTGAGGGAAATGTCTGAGAAAATCAGGTCCATATTGTGTGCATTAGTTTAACGGTTCATCAGAAGTGAAGTCGTTCAGAGATGCATCCAAAACCCTCGGCACAAAATGCACAAACTGGATTGTGACCAATAACCCGATCCATAAGAGGAGGAGGCTCCCTCTGTCTGGCTGCATACGACAACCGTCATTTAGTATCAGGCTGTCTCTGATGAAGAACAGTAAAAGATTAGTTATCGAGCTGCCTCTCCTTACCTGACCTTATCTAGTCATGCCCTGCCTTACCTTCCTTTATCTTACCTCAGCTTGTCTCACTTGGTCAAACCTAACATTACCTTACTTTGTTTCACTTTACCTCATTTACCTTGTATTGTCTAATTTGACCCTTCAGGTAGAGAGCCCCGGCAAAAACAATATATGACTGATCGTTCTAGTTACCCAGGAGTCTGCAGTTGCCAGGAAAATTATTTGGAAGAATGTACTGAAAATAATTAAGAAACCGCGGTAGCAGACAAATTTGTTCCTAGAATCATTCGACCAATGAGTCATCATTAGCGCTCGACACCTGACATCCACGCAATTTCTACCTGTTCAGGAAGCATTGCCACGGCGGCTTCATCAGAGCCAAGAAGCGTTCAGTCGAAAATAAATCGTTTGATGTTCGTCGAAGCTGCGACTGGTGGGCCGAGGTGGGGCAGAGGATGCAATTGGTGGGCTGAGGTGGGGCAGAGGATGCGACTGATGGACTGAGGTGGGGCGGCATGTGGCGGGGCAAAGGCAGGTAGAATCCAGACGAGAACAGGCGCTGTGGTGCATTTGACAAGACATTTATGAAAATGCCCTCTCCACAACCCAATTGCGTCCAGCACTTTGATTCTCATGAATAGTAAAATACTTGCTCTATATAATTGTATGGCCTATATCTTAGTAGACATGTAAAACCATCACGTGACATAGCGAGCGTTTGGCTTCGAATAATGGGGCGGAAACGGGTGGTTCGTTTCTGAACAGTTGAAAGAGTTTAAGAGAGGGTTAGCAGCAGCAGTTTAGCTGGATTTGTTAGCTCGTTCAAATGATGCTTCTATCGAAGAACAACGGCATCTTCGAAGATCCTCTGATAACACGATGTAGTAGAACCTCACACAATACCATTATGGCGTCAGTGTGCCTTATACCTTCTTCCGTTTTTCCGTTTACCAACTGTGCTTATAATTGTCATGAGGAATTTGTATAACGCCGCTTCGTTATTTATGTATTATTTATTTATTTAAAGTATTATGTCAGTAAATCTGAAACTGAGGTTTGGATTTATGTTCCTTAGGGGGCCAAGATGGAATCATGCAAAAGCCAGGATGAAGTAGTGAGTCTTTACAAGTGATTCAGAAGATGATAGCGAGTTTGCAAGTCGGGCCTCTCGTGTTAGACGATTCCAGGGACGACGAGCAGAGCTGCTGAAAGCACGTGATCCTACAATAGTCACGAATCTAGGTTCTTGCAACAGACCAACAGACGGAACTTATGCAACAGCGAAGGAAGGCGACATGAAGTTTGTAATGTATTATGATATGATGGGAGGCCGGTGGTCTGGCTCCTAAAGGTCAAGCATGCAATCTTAAACTTATGCATTTGATGAAGAAGAACAGGTAACAACCATAGAAAGAGAGTTTTGAACCCTTTGGAGCTTTTTACAATAAAATTGGATATACCGTATAACATTGCGCTTGTACCATCTACTCGAGAAGCAACAAATGCACAAGCGACTGTTTTAGCCAAGCAATCATCAGTCAGAGCAAATGCCCTGATGTGACGAAATGCCCTGATGTGGCAGAAACAATGCCTCTGATTAGTTTCAAGGAAAACGTTAACAACAGAATGTTCACCATACCTCGACCAAGAACAACAGAGAGACGTTAGACCTTCGAATCTCTGCGTTCATCTCTTACCAGGGATTGACAAGGGCGTCGGCACAGGGAGGGGAGGGACAGGGACAGGAACCAGGGTTCACACTCATAACAGTGGAAAGTCACAGATGCTTTTATACCAACTATTCTACCAACCATGCAGGTCAAAATATTTGGTACGTAAATTTTTCCTATAATGAGCTAAAATCTGGAAGGACAGACGAAAGTTAAGTCATCCACCCAACAGCGTGACAATTGGTGAGATGTAAAATTGTTTCATAGAAGGTGTTGGGTATGCGACAGATCAATGTCGCGATAAACCACGAATTCCGCTATGAATACAAGAGCCATGACAAGAAATTTTGGTGACTGGCAACGGTCGGTCGGTCGGTCGGTCGGTCGGTCGGTCGGTCGGTCGGTCGAGTCAACGTCAAGCGAAAGGCCGTCAAGATCTCTGGCAACGTAAAGCGCAATCCTTGCTTAGCCCCCACCCGTTCTGGATCGGCCCTCAATGCTTCCCACTCTCATGACCGTGTCGACGCCATTGTGCATTGATACATAATATTATATTTATGCAATTTCGAATATTAAAAGTCTGCTGGACATAAACTTCACTATAAACAATAGTCTTTCTTCATAATTCAACTCTCGGTTTACTGTGTATCGCAGCCATCTGGCTAAATATGTAGGAAGATCCGCAAGAAATTTCATTACTCGGGTCTGTGAGGATCGTTTTATCTTCGTCGCCCGGCGAATCATGAATTCGCTTCTGAATTATTGATCTCTGGCTAGGCCTCGATGCCCGTCTGATCACAGCACACAACAGACTCCTACGCTGATCGGGCTGTAGATCAAGTGTCGAGGCTGACGATCTTGCGATCAATCAATACCCATCGAATGCTGAGCATTTCGTCGTTTTCAGTTTGGCCTCTGTTATGTGTTGCTCAAAACAATGAACTGTGCAGTTAGCGAGGTGTCTTCAGGCCACCACTAGGTGTTCTATTCGGGAGTGAGATGTCAACTGTCACTGGTTGAAGCAAGTCAGGTAGAAATTAAATCAATTCAGGTTCATTCGTCATTGACCAGTGTGGGTCGGGTGCTCTCCAAAAATATTTCAGACCGTATTATTACTTATTTCAGGAGACACGATAATCTTAAGTGCGCTTCTATAAGGAAATAATCTCTCCTATAACCTGAAAATGAACTCAGCGGACATGATCCTACAAGAGAGAAGCCGACAGAATTCCATAGGAATTGGGCTGTAAATAACTCAATTCCGATCAGCTACAGCTTCAAATAATCCCAACAAATTAGACGCCGGCAATTGTAGGTCTACCTTTTACTATACTACTTTTACTTTTACGCCTACGATTCCTCGCTCAGCCGATGGACACATGGCGTATTAACAAATGTCTTACCTACCTTACCTTACCTATTCCACGTAACCAAGTAAATCTAACGGACTGGCAAAACCCCTTTCATATATATATTTATATTAGGCCTAAAATAGTCCTCAAGCAGACTCGATAAATTGCTTATGAATTGTCTCTGTACCTTGCTGTCTTGATTTTATTATTGACGGCGGCTTTCGATTGAATAATTCAGATTTCTATTGCGAATATCATTTGTGGTAGAATAGTTTTATTCTGAGCACAGTCATCGGAAATTCCAATGAGACTCGGCGTGAGTGCATTGCATCGTTGCTCCGTTCACGGCTCAGCGCATCTGGCGATCGGACATAAACCAATGACCCAGCAGCAGCAGCAGCAGCAGATCCCAGCAGCTGGCGATGCATTTCTCCGGACTCATATGGAAATCTGCGATCGTTATGACCCTACCGGTTCCTCCTCGTCGAAGTTCCGATGGCAATAACTCCTAATCCAGCGCCGGTGCAAAGCTTCTTAATCGGGTGCCCGCAACTGGCGGATTATTTTGCGTTCGTGCCTGGCAGCCGAAACAGCAATCGGTGCTCTGTATACGAGGCTTCGTGGTTGAAACATTCCTTTCGGAAAGGAATCCAGGAAAAGCCTGTTTTTTGACTGAACACCAAGTTCTTTAAAATCTCAAATATTTACATCTAACTTAACCTGATCTCGTTTAGTCTAATGTTGCTTACGTCGTCCCGGTGGCTGCAAGTAGGGGCCTACCTTCCAACTACTAATACGAATGTGTCTCTATAGTGTAATAATACAACAGCTAATAACTTATATAGCGCCAACATCTAATACAAAGAAGTCCTTAAAATTGTCTTAACGTAGCCCAGTAACTTCTATAGCACCGTCATCTGATGGTGGTCGCATCAATTCGATCGAGGCTTAACAGCAAAAGCCTCAGTGCACTCAGATGATCGGCTGTTGGCAAGTTGAAAGCACCGGCGATATAATGTTTGCCGATATATCTTAACAGAGGCGCTACGTAAACGCCCTTTACACAATATTACAATGCACATGACCCATACACTTGTAAATGAGCGACAATAACGCAGCTCATGCACTGATTTAATATTATGTGTCGTCTGTTAACTGTGGCTGCGGCGGCGGCGGAGGGGCTGACACTCGACTAAAAGTCGTCACGCAATGAAGAATGTCTAGGATTTGACAATCCATTACAGCAGCCCCGCTGCCCCCCCCCCCGCCGAACGCCGATGATGATATTTTCCTCAGCTGACTCGACCTGCCTTCGTTCCGTTGGCGATTGATGGGGCAACGCAGCCTCCTCCTCCTCCTCCTTCTCCTCCGCCGTTGCTGCTCTCTCCGTTTCATCGGCGTAATTCATCTCGCCGCCTCGTTGCCGATCAATACAAGTGCCGAACAAACAAACAGTACCGCCGCCGACTGAGCGAACGGATACAAAGAAACGCAGCGGCGGCGCCATCTACCGGTCGTTCGGTCCGGGATTTTGGGTCGTCACTAGTACTTAACCAATTGCGTTTCCATTAGCAGATTTGACAGCGCACTGCATTATTACTAACTCATAAAGTTCGGTGAAGTATGACTGCGTCACCTGGCGACAGCAACCGACATCATACATAGACGGTTTTTATCCCAAGTCTTTCTATTCAAAATGGCGACACTGGCAATCAACGCTTAAACACTGACCAGCGCTGTGTTTTCTATCGCAGCCGCAGAAGGTCAAAAGATCTGGTCAACCTTGGAACTGTATTGCCATTACGTTTCCGTTTAGAATGGTCTTAATAAATATGTTGGTCTTTCGTTACCGCTTCTGGGCTTCGAATTAAATCATATGAAATCTGTTTTAACAGCCAAGAAAAGGTTGCAGGTTGTTAGCTGGTTTTGTGATCTGTAAATAGTGTTTCGATAAGTGTGATAAAAAAATAAACGAGGGCATCCATGCCTTGAAATTAGATTCACACAGTATATGCGTGCGTGTGTGTTTGTGTGCGTGTTTGCGTGTGTTTGTGTGCACCGTTACCTTAGTTCAAAGCCAAGTTGAAGAAAGTTAAAGACATGTTATCGACGATCATTTACTGTTCCTGGAGGAAAGGTGGTCTTGGGCGGGGGGTATCGTTCGGCCGAAGTACAAATACGCTGAGAGGAGTAATCCGTCCCCTACGAGTTACATCGTCGGACAATAAACCATGAGTGTAATTCGTGTAGGTACAGAGGATCTTTACTCCTCGACTCTATTCCGCGGCATCCGATGGTCGTTTCCTGTCCTCGCATCGGGCGAAACAGTAGGTCAGTAGGTCGTTATTGTCGGAACAAGCAGCGCAAGATGTCGTCATAGTTGCCGTTCTATTGTCGGTCGTTCTTCATCAGAACCTCTTCACAGCATCCGACTGATCGAGGTTTTGTCCGCGGCCTTCAACTCCAGCGATCTGTCCCTTCCACACTCAGCAACACTGAAGATATCTCTTCCACGCCAGCCTATGTTTAGCAGCGCCTGATTGTAGGTCACTGAGAATACTTCCGAGTGAGTATTAACTCGTCGGCTCTTGAAAGGAGGAAAAGATCCTCACTCATACATGAGTGAGGATCTTTTCCTCCTTTCAAAAGCCGTTGAAATAATTCCTCTCGAACCAATCATCAGTGCACGAGTCAGGTGTGACTAATCCTAATTTAATATATTGGTAATATATAATTATATATAATTATGTATTAATATATAATATTGATTCTGTAAGATCTACAAGAATATTGGATTCGGTCCCAGATGAGAGGGAGACTTTATGTTTCATGCTGTGCGTCATTTTCGTTAAATCATAATCATTGGCTAAGATGCCCCTCCTCCATACGCGTAATTACTTTAGAACCCTTCCTCCATTCATAGGATTCCCAGTTGATTATAGCCCTGAGTAACTGCAGTCGCGTTTCCTATCGATATTCCTCTATCACTATGCACGAACTGTACTTTGTATATTGTTGTTGTTTTTGTTGTTTTTGTTGCTGTTGTTGTTATTATTGTTTGCATTTATTACGAGCGTAAGGTCAGTAAATCTGATTTGAGGCGCGAAGCAATTGTAGGAGAAGGACTTGTCCAAGGTCCCTTCACAGTAACCGTCTAATGGGAGGCTCGAACCCCTACTGTCCGCGTTGCAAGCCGAGCGCTTTATCCAATCGGCTACCGTGCCCGCACCGATTTCTTCTTCAGGTGCTCTGCCACCGGGCAGGTTCGAACGTCCAACGGCTCCATTCCTCACGTTGTTGGGCCTCCACCTTCAGTTTGCCATATCCGTCTACCATCTTCCAGGCTAGTAGCATTTGTCTCGGTCTTCCTCTTTTCTTTTTTCCATTCTTCCCTCTTTGATATTTCTCAGGAGGGAACCATCTCTCAGTATGTGTCCAATCCATTTCTTCTGTCTCCTTCTTACTGTAGCCATCAAAGATCTTCTCTCTTCCACCTGTTGAAACACCTGTTTGTTTGTTTTGCACTCTATCCAGCTAATCTTCTCCATCCTGTGCCACACCCATAACTCAAAAACCTACAGTCTTCTGGTGTCCTCTTTTCTGATGGTCCATGTTTCCGATCCAAATAAGACCATGTTCCATATCAAAGTTTTGAACATTATCTTCCTTAGGTTCCTGTTCAGTCCTCCTCTCATTAGTTCTTTCCTCTTCATAAAGACATCTTTTCTCATCACTATCCTTCTTTTTATTTCATAAGGACATTTTGCATCTGTTGTAATCATACATCCTAGGTAGCAGAACTGCCTGACCTGTTCCAACACTTCATCATTTACTATTATTCTGACTGTTGTTTATTCTTTTCCTCTTATCTTCATAACCTTTGTCTTTTTGATATTTATTTTCTATCAAAATTAGGTTCAGGCGGTCCATCCTTTGTAGACCTTCTTATCTATTTGCCAGCATTGCTTGGTCATCTGCAAATCTCAGCGCATTTACCAGTCTTCCTCAGACTTTTATTACCTCATCCACATTTTCTAGCGCCATTCACATAAGTTCCTCAATATTGATGTTAAACAGTAGTGGTGATAACGGGCATCGTTGTCTTAATCCTCTACCAATTATTCCCGGTTCTGAATTTTCGCCTTCTATTCTTATTCTAACCTTCTGACCCATGAACAGATTTCCAATGAGTCTTCTATCCTTTCAATTAATTCCTAGTTTCCTGAGTGTATGCATCAATTTTTTCCAATCTACTCTGTCAAATGCCTTTTCGTTGTCCACAAAACATATGTAAACGTCTTGATCGTGTTCAAGTCTTCTTTCTGTCAACACCCTTAGTGCTCCAATGGCATCTCTTGTACCCCTGCCCTTCTTGAATCCAAACTGGTCTTCTCCCAAATACTCGGTCCCTTCTGTCTTGGCTTGTACTGTTTTCATGATGGTCTTTAGCATAATCTTGGAAGCATGTCCGAATAGGCGGATTGTTCGATGATCCTCACAAGCCATTGCACTGTGCTTCTTTTTCATCGGGATCACGATGGACTGTAAGAAGTTCTCCGGTCATGCTCCAGTGTTGTATATGTCCTGGCACAGCCTTACCAGCTCAGCCATTGCTTTTTCTCCCAGATATTTGAGTATCTCTGCCGGGATATTGTCAAATTCATCCGTCTTTTTATTTTTCATTTCACTGATGGCTGCCAATACCTCATCTTTCAGCACATCTGGTGCTACTTCTTCCCCATCCTCTGGGGTGAGCCCTGATTAAGATGCATAGGTCTGTTCATGCTCTGGTAGAGGTCCTCTATGTATTCCTTCCACCGTCTTCTGACATCATTTAGATCTTTTACTATTCTAGAATTCTTGTCTTCTACCTCTATTCCACTTCCTCTGGTCGACCCTTTTGTCAACCCCACCCCCGACGAGCTAACCAAATTATCGCATTCACATCAGACGCTCTATAAATATGTGAAAAGTGAATGAAATAAAAATATGCTAATCTTTAAAGCAATATTGAACTACTAGCAGAGCATCTAAATTAGGGCAGGATCGGTATCAACTTTTAAGTCGGTATCGGTTTTCGGTATTTTTCTCGGTATTTTTCCAAAGTAGGTTCGGTAACAGTTTGGTTTTCTAAATATCTCGATATCGGCATTGGTTTTCCGTGTTCATCATGTGTTCTTTATCCTTTAAGTTTATAGCTGAAGTTTATAGTTGTCTTTATCCTTTTTAGTATTTAGTCATTGCTATATTCTGCAAAAAGTCCCTTTTGCAACCTTTTTGTTCACATATTATTCGCCAGATAGCGCCCATTTTCACCAATGCCTACATGCAGGCGGACCAGGCATGCGTCTAAGACTCTTGTTATGCAAGGTAGCCTATCACTCGCAGTGCATCTGCACCTTAGTTTCTTCTGGTAAATCCTCTGTGGTTCTTCTCTTCCTTCCCACAACTCCTTTCCTCTCAAATCTTTTCTCCTCTCAGCTCCCCTGCCTCTTTCCCTCCCTCTTTTAAATTTCTAAAATCTCATTCTGCTTTCCGTTTCTCCCTCTCGCTTTTCGTCCACTCCCCTTTCCCTTTTTCTCCCAAACACTCCTCCGCACTTTAGTCTACCTTTCCAATATTTCATTTCAATACTTCATCTGCCCATTTCCCCTTTTTAAACTTTCCATTCCCACCCTGGCTTCTTCCGCTCCTCTTCCGCTCCTCTCTCTCTCCCTCTCCCTCTCCTCTCTCTCTCTCTCTCTCTCTCTCTCTCTCTCTCTATCTATCTCTCTCTCTCTCTCTCTCTCTCTCTTACATTTAAGTAGAATCTTCTGTTGCTCCCCGTTACGTTGAGGCAATAAAAGCAACTGCCAAAATGTTCCCTTGTTATTCGATCTATGTCGATTTTCTACGCCGCTCTTGCTTTACCTTAAATTGTTCTAGACTGAATCCTACTAAAGGATATTATCTGTAGGTTGCACCAATTGTTTAACGACATCTTACAGTTGCCAGGGTCGTTGATGTTGACTTAAGTCTTACTTTACCTCATGTAATTTATATAGATTATCTGCATTCCAACAGTTTAACGACATCCGATAGCATGAATGGCCTTTGACGCCGCTAGAAAGTTCTTTGCAGGGTTTCTATAGATTATCTGTAAGTTACCGGTTGATTAAATACAAAGTAATATCAGGAGAAAGCAATGTCTTTTGTCCCGAACTATAATTAATTTACATGGTGTTATTAAAAATAATAATGACATTTTGAACCACATTCTGTACCTCTTAGCGCATCTTGAAATGAAGCTTACATTTGCTGGTCAATCAATTAATTATTATTACTTTATTTGCATTGCGGGGCCACAGATTGAAGAATTACGTGTCTGAGCCTTTTGTTATATAGATGTTTACAGTTTCAGGGTCAGATCACGTGGTCTTAATCTCCATGCAGCAGTTCAATCTTCATCAGTCTGGCCGCCATTAAATCATGCGAATGAAGATAATTCTCGTATAATTATTACCTGAAACTGTGCGTCGAAGAAAATGTCGTGCATAAAAGGATGTTGCTTAGATGAATGCATTACTTTTATCACGAACCAACGGAACAAGTCGGAGCTTGTGTGAGCTGCGAATTGTAAGGACGCTCTAAACTGAGTACTTTTGAGCTCCTCTGATTAATTTATCTTGAAGTGGCGCCATACAAAGCTCTTATTCCCAATTAGAAGTACATTAACCTCGTTGTTAGAAAACTCCAGCATTATTCATCTAAATCAGCAAGAGGTTCCTATAAGGCATTATGTAGGTGTAGATACATAATTATGCATCCTGTAGAACACATTAGGTCATTCTGTTCTGTAAAACTCGCTTCATTTCTTCGCATTCTCTTTCCATCCGGATACTGTTGAACCAAGCAACTGCCTTTCGCCTTAAAATGCACTTTCAAATCGCCACTATTGAACTGGGGCTGTCAGTTCCACCTACAGAAGGCGCTACAAACTGCTGCAATTACGTCATCAATTCGATCAGTCCAGTTACATTATGTGTTGCCTACACCCATCCCATGACCATCCAATAGGCTCATAATATTCTGCTTGACCATGCATGATCTCAAGTTTAATGTTTAGTATATGGGCGTGTATTTGGTTCGTTTGGTTGTCGTTCAGCGGAGCAGAGTGACTCACGTGGGCCATCAGTTTTCAGGGAATTGATCATTACGACCTAGCACTTGCTGCTGTTGTTGTTGTTGCTGCTGCTGTTGTTGCTGCTGCTGTTGCTGCTGTTGCGTGTATTCGATGCACCGACTCCCTGCCACCAGGAAATTTTGATTGCAGCTTTAGTACTTCTCGGAAAATACACCTGTAGAATTTCTGATCAGCCAAGAAAACATTTGGAAGCTTTTTACTGAGGTTCAGAGAAACATCAACTGCTGGCGACTCGTACGTCATAAAATGCACAAGGAGTACATTCGGTGCCAAATATGGTCGCTAGGATTTACCGCGTCTCCATTTCCGGTTCTCATTAAGTGTCTTCCTTCTTCTTGGTTGGTTGCCTGGTTCAATTACCTCTCACTGTAAAAGGTAGCGTGGGTCATCGGTTTCCTACTTGTCTGATCTACTTCTCTGCTTCACAAACCATCATTACAACAAAAATTTTATTTAAAATTTCTGTGTATAAATTAATCAGTGATTTAGGTTTAACAGTTTCAATCTTGCATATTTACATTATGATTCTTCTGCATATTTTGTAAGATAAAACATTGAAATTAGCAGAGGCTGCGTGTTTGCATGTGATCAATGTCTCAATTACTAACGGTCGGAACATGTCCACGCTGCCTCTCTTTTTCTTCTCCGAAACACATTGGCTTGTATAAATTCTATTATTCTAATATCGATTGATTTCTGTTGGTGAGTTTACATTCCGCGGATTTTCTTCAGATTTGTTATCCTGCTTTTGCTTTTTCTTATTATGCTTCACCCTTCGCTGTTCTTTTCTTCTGCTGCTTTCGCTCATGTCTGTCTGTCTCCGCCTTCCAACCTTCAGTCAATCTGCCTGTCTGCTTTCGTCTCTGGTTGGTTAGCACTAACTCTTAGCACTTCATAGCTGTTACATCTAGCTCTCTTCTGCTTATTACGATATTCTTTTAGGTTTTAGTAGCTGGCTGACTGCACTGTCTTTTGCCTTGCTTCTGTTTCTGTTTTTCTGTTTCACGCAATGTTTCCCTATTTGTTTTGCTCTCTCCTCCAATTCCAATGGCACTAGTATCGGTTGTCTTCCTCCTCCTCCTCCTCCTCTCCTTCTTTTGCTTCTTCTCGTCCTCCTACTTTTCTATTGTTCTTCTTTTGCCAATAACTCTTGGCGCACATGTCCATTAATGTCATTTATTTCAGTGCATGATTTGATCAGGCTGACTGGTCGCTGGGTCGGAACCAGATTACACGGAACTCGCTTTGCGTGTAAGTTCATCGTAGGAAAGTCTGTTATTAAATTACATGTTCGGAAAGATCTCATGTACGCAAGAAACCGAATCAGCGAGACTCGATCGCTCTTCCTCGTCGGAATATCTAAAGACTTGGCCGAAAACAAAGACAACCTGACGTTTTCATAATTCTTCGCAGAAGTTCGCTTCAGACTGAATAAGGAAGTGGAATTGGCGCAAACTTAAATGGCCTATAACGATTCAGTAGAATAGCAACGAAGTCGAGTGAACATCCCGACCTCATCAGTTCAAATGTCGAACAGCAAATTGGCGAAACTGCAAATACTAAGCAGTTGATGCGCTTGACGCAAGGCCAGATCCAGAAGTTTATGGTAAAGTGGGAGGTTTGGGTCTAGAGCCAAGCCCCGAGTAAGGGTCAGAGGGAGAAGGGTCAGAGGGAGAAGCATCCTGAACACGAAAGCACTTGCACGGTAAAGAAGAAATTTCAATGAAAAAACTCTTGACTAAAACTCTAGCGTCTTTTAATGCAGGATTATAAGCCCATTGCAGAAGTCTAAAATGGTCTGAATTGAGGTGTTGGATTTGTTAAAGTTAAAGTCTGGACCTAAAATTTAGTATGTGAAATCGCAATAGGCTCAAAGGTGCTTATTTTCTTATATCAAGACTGGTTTGTCCGACTTTTGACCTCGCTATTAAGCTTTCTAATGGTGTCCGGGATGCGAACCGGCCGCCAATGGTTTTCTAACGTACCTTTGAATATTTCAAGTCAGAAATTCTACTGAAAATTAATCTTACGACTGGGCTTTGCGGGTGAGTTAAGATTTGAGATGAAAACTTTTATAAAGGCTGACGTAAGATAGATGACTTTTGACCTAGTCATTCGGCTGTCCATCGGGGTCTAGATCTGAGCCCCGGTCACTAATGGCTTTACAGCTTATCTTTTAAAACTATTCAATGAAAATTTGACATGAAATTTTACATATATACATAAATGTCTCACACTTATCATCATCATCATCATCATCATCATCATCATCATCATCATCATCATCATCATCACCTCTTCCTGGCGCCATCCATTTGGCGGCAGTGGATGCGAATAAATGATCACCATTGGGGCCGCTGCACATGTGACCAGGTCCTCGCCCTCACAACGTACATCGAAAACGGCTTCCAGAACAACCTCAAAACTGGAGCCGTTTTCCTGGACCTCACAGCAGCATTTGACACTGTTTGGCACACGGGGCTGCTGCTGAAGATATCAAAGGCATTCCCAATGTGGTTTACGGAGATGATAGTGGTCTTCCTCAGAAACAGACGCTTTCGGGTGCACCTGGGCGACAGGACCAGTTCGTGGAGAACCCAACTAAATGGGCTCCCCCAGGGCTCGGTCTTATCACCATGCCTTTTTAACATCTATGTCAACGACCTCCCAACAACGCAATCTCGGAAATTTGCGTATGCTGATGACATTGCCCTGGGGGTGCAACGTAAAACTCTGGAGGAAGTTGAAGAGGTGCTGAACGCGGACGTTGAGCGGCTGGCGGGGTACTTTAAGATGTGGCGACTCCAGCCAAGTATAACCAAGACTGTCTCCTGCGCCTTTCATCTTTACAATGCTCAGGCCAATCGAGAGCTGAGAATCTACCTCCTCGGGCAGCACATCAGACATGAGCCGCACCCGGTATACCTGGGTGTGACCCTGGACAGGTCATTGACTTATCACGAGCACATGAAGAAAACAGCGGCCAAGGTCGGTGCTCGTAACAACCTTCTAGGCAAACTTGCCGGCTCAAGCTGGGGAGCCAATGCCCAGACTCTACGTAGTTCAGCACTGGCCCTGTGCTACTCAACAGCTGAGTATTGTGCACCTGTCTGGGCTCGCTCAAGCCACACGCACCTGCTTGACGTGGAGCTGAACACATCAATGCGCATCATCTCCGGCACGCTTCGTCCCACCCCTCTGCCGTGGCTTCCGGTCCTATGTAACATCCCGCCACCACATCTCAGAAGACAGGAGGCGACGGCGAGACTACTCGCTAAAGTCCAACTGAATGACAGTCTCCCGCTGAACGCTGATATCGCGCTCCATCCAACTGTGCGTCTACCGTCGAGACGGCCTGTGTGGCTGAACTCACCAGTGGACATGACGGCTAATTCGGTCTGGAGTTCCGAGTGGTCTGCAACTGATGTTGTAAACCATTCCCTCGTGTCCGTGCCATCTGTCTGGCCCCCTGGTTTCAGCCTGCCACGTCGTCTCTGGTCTACTCTGAACCAATTCAGAACTGGTCAGGGCCGCTGTGCGGCGAATCAGGTTCGATGGAAGCAGGCTACCTCCCCTTTCTGCAGCTGTGGAGAAATCCAAACTATGTCCCACATTGTTGATGTCTGTACAATAACTAGTTTCCCGGGCGGTCTATCCGCACTCCACGTTGCTGATGAGGCTGCTGCATGCTGGCTTAGCGCGAACTGCATACGCTAAATAAAATTTCCCAGATCATTTGTCGAGTCCAGTGCAACTGTCAAGTTTAGTTCAAGCCTCATTACGTATTCGTTCATGGTGTTTATCCAGCGCAGTCTTCGTCTTTCTCTTTTCTTTTTCTTCGAATCTTGCATGCTATCCTCATCGCCAAACGACCGATGTCTTCGCTGAATGACTTTGCCCAACAGAGTTGTTTGGATATCTAAAAACTGTCAAAAGTCATCGTTTCTAATTTTTTGCAGCCTTGAAATTGCTGCAAATTTCCGTAACAAATTCATTTCTGCTGTGAGGATTCTCTTCTCATCCTGCTTTCGCATTAGTCAGCAATCTGATCCGTATAGGAAAATGGATTGTATCATCATCCCCTATATTCTTGCCTTGGTTTTCTTGGTTATTTCCCTGCTTCTCCATATTCTGCTCATTTTTTTCAAATGCTTGTGAGATGCATCCAGTTTTCCTTTGTATGTCTTTATCTCTGTTGCCATCTGCAGTTATTAGATCTTACAAGATAAACGGATTGATCTATCTGTTCAATAGATTCTCCTTCTGTGCTAATAGTTTTTGATGTCTCTTTAGTTTTTTCCAATGAAAAACTGTTTTACCTTTCTCTGCACTAATCAGTAGGCCGAATCTTCTACTTGATTTGTCTATCTCCGCTGTAATATCTTGTCGTCTGTTTCGCTTATAGTTGGAGGCCAATGTTATCTGCAAACTGAAGAGTATGTATCACACTAATAGGTTTTTATGATGCATATTCGCAGTCTTAACTCACTCAAAGCATGCGCAAATTTCAGCCTGCAGCTGCACATATTTCATCCTAAGTTTGAGTTTGGACACCAAGCGCATGGGGCTGATTGCCGGATTGTCCTCTCTAGACCTGCTCTTGGTTCAACCAGGCTCATTGAGGCTCTGCATTGACAATTTTTTTCGACACTAAATGCAATAGTTTTTTTTAGTGATGAAAACTAACTAAATTGTGCTAATGCGTGTCTTTCCTTCCCAGGTCCTCTAAATGACTTTCATTCTATTGAAAACCACAACAATCAATTGTACATTACTGAACAACAACAATTAGGCCTATTATTAAACCAACTACGCATGCGCATCTCGTACTTTTGAGTAGGCCTAATTAAACATCAACAATATTACCTATTGCTTTATTGTTTTTTAACTTAATGATTCCACTGTCTCTGTCTTTGTATCTGTCTGTTTTTCTGTCTGTTTTCTGTCTGTCTCTATAAAAAATAATGAGTGCAGGTTGTCGCGCAGCAGATCAGTGACATGATCGGATTGTTTCCGGCCATGGATGAGACGGGCAGCAGAGTTTAGGACCAACTGTACCCACTCTAACTGACAAATCGGTAGATCCGCCAGTAGGCTGTTGCAGTAGTCAACCCTGGAGACTAGGCAGCTGTTGACCAAGACTACAGCGGTTGAGGTGGGAATGAATCTGCGGATGGATTTAATACGATACATCTACGAACTGTGACCTTGTTTCTGACCTGGACCTGTATAAGACTATGAATATGTGGTTGTTACACCCCGAGATCGTCCGACAGCGGAAGTATTCAACCGATGCTACATTCTGCCTGAGGTTAATCCTAGATAAGGTGATACCGTGCTTGGCGACAGTGACAATGCCGCAAAAGGTTCACAAATGTGTCCTTGTCCTGGCGCCGCTCATCTTAAGGTTCTGGATGGACGTTCAGTCAGAGTCCTCTCGCTAAGTTTCAGTCAGGGCAAGCACGCTGAGCTCCTCGTCCTGCACAGACACTTTAAAGCCACTGACCTTGGTATTAACAGATCGTATGTTGAGGCATCTCAAGTGGGTCCGCTTGCCACATTGTACAACATGTTTCGCGACAGGGAGATAAATAAGGGCAGGTGGCCCGCGTTGCGCTCGGCCAGCGCTGCTGCTAAGTGTTTGGTCAAGTCTCTGAGGAGACCTGACTGGACGATTGCCGGAGATGAATACGACGTCAAAGCAACCAGATTCCGTGTACATGCGGGCTGGTCTCCGTATATATCAGTTATAAAATGCAATCAGCGTTGGTTTATAAATCACAATTTTCTACTTCGCCATATCTGCACCGTTGAACAGGCAGCCGACCGTAGCAGTGAATTTGCATCTCGATTGGAACTGAACCCAGCTTCATCTCACTTTGGATGAGCAACTCAGTCACCGGATTTCTTGAGCTTGGATTTCGTCGGGCTGATTTTTCTGGTCCATGACCAGTCGACGCAATCAGTGCCGAAATAAAACTGACATAGCGAAGTGTCACTTCTAATCTCACATGGTCTAGTAAACGGAAATGACTGATCGAGCAAATGGTCCTAGAAATCCTGCAAACTCATGCATTTGTAAATGTTTTCAAAGGTTGTATAAGAAGAAGAAGAAGAACAATTAAGAAATTCTATTGCGTTCAATGAAATGACGACCGCTCGATAACTGCGAGGGGGGGTTAAGTTGAAGTCAACAAAAGAAGAATTAGCCTCTACGACTGGCATCATTTAGCGTTTACAAATTCATTCTATACAGAGAATACAAACAGTCGGGCAGGTATCTATGAACAATTAGTCTTCAGACATTTTTACCCTAGTTCTTTCATATATTCTCTTGTTTCTCTTTCTCTTATTCTCTCATTCTCTCTTTTTTTATCTCCATCCACTGTAGTTCTCTGCCCATTTCTTTCTCACTGCCATTTATTACACTGGCCAACACATAATTTGTTGCCTCAAATGTTAGAACTGTTTCTGGGTATATTTGACCTGCTGATTCCAGAAAAGGCACCAGTTTTCTCCCAGCAGGTCTAGTTTTCGAGATATAGAACATTATGCCATATACCAGTCCTTGCCTCTGCTCGCCCATAAAACATAAGGCTATAGCTATAATTATGTAGTGCTCAATTTATTATGTGATACACTAAATAAACATAATAATACAAACACTTAAAAGAAAATGGTAGTACCTGAAACTGTACTTATATGATACCAAACAGAACAAGTTTGTTATAAAAATTTCAAGTCATTCGACACCGAAGAAGCTCCTTTTGTACGATTTCCGAGTGTGGCATCTGCCGGAACAATCGCGCATAATATTCCAGCAATAGTCTGCCATCATGTGTGCATCCCATCTTCCTTGATATCGATTTTCCATTGTTTTGATGTCTTGGTGAAATCTTTCACCTTGCTCTTCGCTGAAGTCACCAAGATTCTCTGGAAAGCGATCTAAGTGACTGTGGAGATAATGGACTTTAATGCTCATGTTGCAGCCAAGCTTGTTGAAATGAAGAAGCATATCCTCTACTAGTTGTGCATAATTGTCTGCCTTCTTGTTGCCAAGAAAATTTGTAGTTACAAGAACAAAGGAAGACCAGGCACAAGATTCGATTTCATTCATTGATGGTATGAAAAGTGGGTCATTCATAAGTTGCCTGATCTGTGGACCATCGAAGATTCCAGCCTTCAATTTTTCCATTGTAATTCCTGGTAACTTGTGTACTATGTATTCGAAGCATGAACCTTCTTTATTCAAAGCCATGGCAAATTGTTTCATCAGGCCTAGCTTTATATGTAGTGGTGGCAGTATGATCCTATCTCGTGCCACCAAAGATTCCTTGATTACATTTTGAGCTCCAACCACCATGTCTTTCCTCGAAGGCCAATCTTTTCTTGTCCAATGTTCATGCTTGGCTCTACTGTCCCAAAGACACAAAAAGCAGGGATACTTTGTGTAGCCACTTTGTTGACCAAGGAGGAAATTTACCATCTTCAAGTCTACACAAATTACCCATTGATGTTCTTTGTATTTTATCTTTTCCAGTACTAAAGAGATGGCATTGTACTCTTCATTCATCCTGGTGGAGTGACCGATTGGAATAGAACCAAATTTGTTGCCGTTATTTAAAAGCACACATTTCAGACTACGTTTTGAACTGTCGATAAAAAGACGCCACTCATCTAGGCTGTAATCCGATAGACCAATTTTCTTCAATAAGTTGCTGATGTCATTACAGAATACTAGGTTGTTGTCTTCGGTAAAGAATGGCAGCAAATCCTTTTCTCTGTTTCTATAAATTGTAATTTTCGTTCCAGGCTGAAGTGCATTCTTTTCCTTTAGTCTGGACGCAAGCAATTCAGAGGACTCTTTGGAAAGATTTAAGTCCCTGATCAGATCACTCAACTCTTTTTGGTCAAAACGTTCACTGTGTGAAGTTGATTGGAAATCACTGTCACTGCCCCCACTTTCTTCACTTTCGTCATCTTGTCCGATATTGGACATGCAAGTGTCATCGTCTGAGAGCTGAGGTAGTTCGCGAAAAGGTGGAACTGGTACAATATCCGAATGCGGAACAGGTCTCCTGGCTGAAGGTATATCAGGGTAAGACAACTTGTGACGATTATTTCGATTGATGCCTATGATATTAACCATACAAAAGTAACAGTCGTCGAAGTGGTTTATCTGTTCCCTCCAAACCATCGGTACACCAAATTTCAGGCAGCTTCTCTTTCCAATTGTCCAGTGGCGCAATTGTTCAATACAAGTTTTGCATACTGTATGAGGAGCCCATTGCTTATCTTGATCTCCAAGTTTGACACCAAAATAACCTACATATGCTCTTTTTACAAACTCAGAAATCGGTTTCCTGTTTGCTTTTAGTGTGTATTCCCCACAAATGTAGCAGAATATGTCTGGATGGTTAATGCAGCTCCGTCTGGAAGTAGCCATAACCTTAAGGATGTTCGCATCTGAGGAATTAAATGACTAACCTAAAAAATAGTAAGAACATGTAGTTATTTAATGCTCACATTCACAGATTGTTCTTGCGACCAACTCTTAATATGCCCTAAGACGACTGCGGCTGCTCTAGCTTTCAGGAGGCGGTTTATATAGGCTATAAATGCTGACTTCAGCATAATCTATTTACATAGTTCGAAACCATGAAACGCTGTATAAGCACAAATAAATTCTAAATGAGGCCATGAATTTAGTGCTGAGTAAGCTGTAGGCTACGGAATAGTTATTTCGTTGAATCAGCAATATCTCAGCACGCGGCAAGATATGCTGATTTTACATTATAAGGATGTAGGCATTATATGAATCAGCAAGAATTATAATTAGCCATAAATAAAGCTTATTATGACATTTTAGTTTTGCCAAAGACATCGTTTAAAGAGTGGACTGGGTTTTCTTTACAAAATCGACGATATCTCAGAAACTTGACCTGATGCACTCAATCCAATGACATTTTCTGAATCAGCGCCCAAAATTACCCCAAGAACAGGTCTAAAACCGAAGGCAACAAGAAAAATTTTTTTTTCTGTTGGCCAGTGTTATCTATTTCCTCTATTTTTTGCTTCTCTCTTTCTCCCAGCCTGTCTTTCCCTCTATGTCGTTCTCTTTCTTTTTCTCTTTACCTATTTTTTCTGTACTCTCTCTCTCTCTCTCTCTCTCTCTCTCTCTCTCTCTCTGTCACTGTTTACTTCCTCTTTATTATTGCATGTTGGGTATAATTTTATACATTTGACGGACCAGTTCTACTTGAATGTAATATTGATTCCGCGTCATGTGCTTCATAATGTGTTGGAAAAGGTCTCTGTGATTAGCTCGACGTTTGTTAGTTTGGAGTTAACCTTTGCAGCAATAACATCAGAGATGTATTACTGGGGCTTTTATTTGTTACCATAAATTGTCTGGAACAGGACAGAAACCCTTTCAGAATCAATTAATCAGTGCAATATACTTAAATAGCCATTAGATGCGTGTAGATGCGAATGAAAACGAGCTGGAGCTACAAAAATAGCGAGACAGCAGCAACAACTAAAAACAAAATAACAAACTTCATTCAACCTGACAAAAACAAATCAACTCCCACGAATGCTACTTTTCTTTACTTCTCTCTCTCTCTCTCCCTCTCTCCCTCTCTCCCTCTCTCTCTCTATCTGTCTATCTATCTATCTATCTATCTAGCTATCTTTCAAGCTCCTTTCCTATTTTAATCCTCCCTACTTTATTTCATTCCATCTGCCCCTGACTGTCCGCCTTTGTTCTTTCGCCTCAATCTCTCTCTCTCCCTCTCCCTCTATTTTTCTCTCTCTCCCCTCCCTCACACACTTTTAAATGACATCTCTTTCGTCAGCAAAAGCAGCATCCTGTGTGATAATGATAATGAAACCTTACCCTGATCCACCCAGACTGCCTCGTTTCCTTTTTTTCTCAACTTCAACACAACCCACCGCCACAGCTCCTGTCTTCTTTCTCTGGCCTTCTGAAAACCAGATTTTGGTCTACCTCTGGTATCTCTGGACAATCCCTCTGACTTGACGCAGCTCTCGTAAATAAGCTGGTGCCTTGCGCTTAGCTTTAATTAATTAAGGCAGCGCTTTAGAAATTATCGTGATTACGAATATCAATCATAGTGATGAAAATGGTTGCTGATTAAGTTGTTGCTAATAATGATCACAATAATGATTATAATAATACCGACGACCAGATATGTCATGACTATGCTCAGGATGACAGTTGATTGATTAAAACCTTGTTGCTTACCTTTCTATGTAAAAGTTAGACTGTCTGCAATCGTGCTACGCTGTTAACGTTGCTGGCAGGAAAGGCGTGTGCAGCAGAGTAGCGTATGTCTGCACTATTCTTCCTCTTCTTCTGATTCCTTTGTATCTGTGTCTTCTGCACTTTCTGTCTCTTCACTGCGACCTTCAGTGCTTTCAGTGAAGCGAAGATGGCGGCCAACTGCACCTATTATACGATCGTTGTCGTCGTCGTCATTAGGCTGAGGCTGGGTAACGCAGACTCCCACTACACCACACCAGTCACTCTTCGTAGTTGGCGCGTACTACATTCAATATTCATGACACTTATTTCAATATTCACGAGGCTTTGTCATTCAATATTCAAGAGGCTTCTTCGTCACCCTACAAGTCGGTCGGTCGGTCGGTCGGTTGGTCGGTCGGTCGTGCAGCTGCACAGCTTCTGTCGTGGAATCGGGCCTTGGCTCCGGATGCCCCAGCGACCTCATTCGCTCGCTTATGGCGCCAAACAGATGTAAAAATAATAACCACGCCTTCGTCAGATGTCGTGAACAGCAGCATCTTCGATATCACAGTCACAGTCGTCGTCATCATCGTCATCATCATCAACATCTTCATCATCATCATCTATGTCAATAAAAATCAAAACGGTATAGCTTCACGCACAAATCACTCTATAAAATAGAAATTGATAAAAGAAACCCTCGAAAATTATCGGCAGTCGGGTTTCCGCCTTGGCCCAGCTGGGTAGCCGAAACTCTTCCCGGCCCCTTGCGGCCCCAAGCCTTTGTGAATTTAAATGCTAAATTTCTACCTCCTAGCGAAAATTTTACAAATCCAACTTTACTTCAATAAAGCAACCTTAGTAGTTTTATAAATTCCCTCAAAACCTGGATTCACTATTAATACGCTAGGAACCTCTGCATGACCTGTTTGACCTCCATGTATGACCTGTATGACCCATGACCTGTATGGCCTTCATGGTTTAATCCTGCACTGATGACGGCAATTCAGTTTTTTTGTATATCTCGGATCTCGAACCTGGATTCAAGATATCCAAACTCCCCGACCCTTAATTTCCGTGTAGTGATTTGTGATGCACTCACCTCCTCGAACAGACTTCCGAATTCTACTTTCTCAGCTGTATTGTAGAATTTATGTTCAGATTTAGTGGTCTGTGTGATCGATTAGGTGCTTAGAACGAGCTCGCCTTCATACCTTCAACCGAAGTTACTCCATATAACCGCCTTGCATCTTAAGCGTGTAGGTATCACTCTCTTCAACGCATCACTGCCAAGAGCTCCGTGCATCCAACCTCGCACCCAAGAAATGGAATCAACTGTCAAATCTATCATTATCAAGGAAGGCCTAAACATTCGTTCTCGCTGATTTGCTAACACTCACTACTAGCTTACAAACACTTGTAGCTCACTGGCTACCAAACACTGACTAATCACTGTCTTACAAACACTTACTACTCGCTGGAAACGTAGTTGTGTTACGACTGTCGGTTATGAATCATTTTGAAGCTCTTGTCTGCAAAATCGATAGGCAAAAGGGTTCGGTTCCAGATCAAGATCCAAAAGATATAATTATATTGATCTCGTGTCCCTGGACATGAAGAGTTGTATACATGGACATCGGAACAACAAGGGCCAGATGACCATGGACCCCCCCCCCAGCTAGGAAGCTTTGAAGGCCAGAAGTCATATGGGTCCAAATTTGTAACACTAAAAAAATTCAATTTTTCATAATGTGTCATGGAGTTGAGAATACAAGCATCTTTTTTGATGCTGACTGTCGTTTTATAGAAAGCAGGATTGTCAGCAGGTAGTTCTAACAGTAGATGACTCTAGTTATGGGTGCCGGCTCAAAGGGTCGGGGAACCACAAGATGCCACTCATAAGTCCATGACTTCCATTTGCAAACCTGGGGGTCAGAAGTCTCTTTAGCACTCATTTTATAGCTTTGAGGTTTTGATGTAGATGCGC
This sequence comes from Norana najaformis, assembly GCA_964023275.1. NCBI lineage: Eukaryota > Metazoa > Annelida > Clitellata > Crassiclitellata > Hormogastridae > Norana > Norana najaformis. The sequence continues at coordinate 14,066,684 of OZ029921.1, forward strand.
ACAAGTACTGTCATATCTATGCAACTATCATCTGCTGGGCAGTTTTCAATTTAGATCCTCCTCAGTTTAGGAGTGAAGGTGTCGTAGCCGGTTGATGCAAATAACTTAATCTAAAATGTCTGGCGGTGCTCTGGAAGCATACCTCTTAATCGTGATCGATTGCTACTGGGCCAAAATCACGCTACGTATTCTGGTTCGGAATACGGAGGATGATTTTTTATTTTTTTTAAAGACTCATTCAGTTGTGAATGATGATTAGTTTGATTGGCAGTTGCAGAACTGATAGTAGCCGCATTTTGTTATTCCTCGCGCCATCAGGTCTGTGAAGGACTGTCATTCGTCATTAGTTGGGCTGATTGGTAGCCAAACGACGAAGGCCTTCCACAGTGGACGGTTGGTCTCACACTCTTGAGACACTGAATTTGTAGTTTCTCTGTTGCAGGTGCCATATTCGAGTCTGAACTCAACATTGTCTGGTGATAGTAGAGCAAAACTTATTTGATTTGACAGAGTAGGACTAATTGAGAGGTCTTCGCCTTTGTATCTTTCGCTTTGCTCGATGAAGTGCACCAATAATAATATGAACTTTATTTTGAAGTATTAGTTGTGATTAAAGGAATTTAAACAAAAGAAAAAGAAATAAGCAGAGGGTTGTACGTTCTTAGCTGATTATAAACATTCTATCACTTGGTGGTCCTTCATTGCCGCCGAAATTGCCCGACATAGTAAACGCGATTATGGGTAGCTGTAGTTTTCCAGTACAAACGGATAAATAGGTCATTACGTCAGAGGCGCTTATTCTATCTTTGAAAATTACAGCAATATCAGAGAGGCATAGAGCAGCAGAAACTCTGGAGAGCATCTTCCCTTTGTCCCTACCGATCAACGCACTTAAAAGCCAGACATTAAGAAAACATAAAAGCAAAACGCAATGACAACGTTTGTATTTGTATACAATTCATTCAATTGCATACAATTCATAATGTCTGAAGCCTATAACCTGAAGGGAATTAATCAAAATATCTACGTAAACAAGAGTATTAGCTGTACTTTAGTCATAGGAAAGCCAGTACCAGTGGACGCCAGGCGCTGTGGAGGTAAGCAACAGTAAGTACTTCGATGGCTTACCACCAGTTCATTACCAAACAACCATGGCACACAAACCACAAACTACAATCAGGTAAATTTCCAGATCACCCACACAGACAGAGAGGCAGCTTATACTGTAGTGGATAAGCAGTTTGAAAAAGGTACGTGTCGAGTTGAGAACGAAATGGCACAGATTTAGTACAGGAATCATATGCTCATGTCATGATGCGTTAGTTATGACTCTACCTAAAGTGTTTTAAACTCTCTGCGATTTCTGAAAATTTGACTTCTTGAAACAATTGAGAAACGAGGTTCAGTGAGCTTGACACCTAGAGACCAGTGCATTCGCCAGAGATATGTTAAGGCGTCAATCGATGGTCGCTTCAAGTCATAATCGGAGTCAAAAATCATATATCGTTGGAGAAGCTGGGTCGAATTCCGATGGGTCAGAGAAACCAGAAGCCAGGCTACGGTGGGGAAGCGAGTAGAAAGAGATGTGTCTTTAGCTTTGACCTGAATGAAATCACATAACTGACCGAACGAATAGAACTTGGCAACAAATTCCAAAGCCGTGGACCAGTAACCGAGATCGCTTTGGAAAACTGCCCTGATACGAGGGAAAACAGGAGTCCATTGATCCAGTGTAACATTTGTTGGTATGACGGCTGATTCAGATGTAGTACTTTGTGAACTATAGCACAGCTATAGCGCAGCTTTTGGATTCTTTGTTCGATGAGCAACCAGTGCAAGGAATGCAGTATTGGAGTGATGTGTTGATACAGTAGGTGTTTTTGTTATGGCTCTGGTCAGAAGTTTGAACCATTTGTAGTTTGTGAAGATCCCTCTTTGCATTGACAATAAGAAGTGAGTTACAGTAGTCAAGCCTGCTAAAACAAATGTATTAGCTAGTGGGACCAAGACAGTATGAGGCACAAGAGAGACAGTTTGAGGCAAAAGAGTTAGTGAGAGACGTAGTAAAGTTAAAGACATCAGCCGACTCAAAATGTGAGTCGCCAAGTTTTAAAACTGTAAGCCATTCAGACTTCTTAAGTTGCTGTGGAGTGGTCACAAGCAGGAATTTAGTTTTCGACGGGTTAAAGAGGAGTTTGTTGGCCGCTATCCAAGACTGCAGTTCCTTAAAGGCAGTGGACAACAACTGAAAAGATAAATTACATGACAAGCTGTCAAACGAAATATAAATTTGCATATAAATGATATTCAAGTGAATGATCGGCAAGTACCTCACTTAGTGGGGTGATGTACGTTGTCAACAAAGGAGAACGAAGCACTGAACCTCTGGGACACCACAGGTTAGCAAAGATTTGACAAAAAATTGCTATTCAAGCATACTGACTGAGTTCGTGGAATGAGATACGTAGCAAACCAATTCAGTGCAGGACCAGAAATCCCAAACCAAATGTTGGAGGCAATACAGAAAAAGCGAATGATCCACCGTATCAAAAGCAACAGACCAGTCAAGAAGAACAAGTGCTGCCACCCTACCCATGTCCTCCAGAGCGCATGATATCATTATAAACAGGACGAAGTTCGGATTCCGTTGAGTGAAACTACCGATATTCTGAATGAGTGCACAAGCAAATGGTGATACTAGAGTTAGACAGTAAACAGAAAAATTTAACTGGTAGTATAATAGATGAGGAGGCGCTTGTTTTCTACCTCTTCTGCCGTTAAGACGGCAAGGGACGAATTCCGAGGTCCTGGTTACTGGATCAGTGCGTCGCAAGACTTACTATTTACTTTCCAGCTGACGCCGGTACCAATTACACTGCTTGGTGACACAGACAACGGTGCATGAAGAACTGGTCTACAATCGTTGCACAGAATATGCTCGGCAGGCTCGAATCTGCAATCGTTGGATTACAGACCAAGCATGCTACCGTTTAGAACACCGTGTAGCACGATGCCGGTTGAGCTGTGCTTCAATGAAATTGACGACTCAGCAGTTTTATGTGGCATGTAGTCTGAATATTGTATTGTCAGTGTTCACTGGGAGCTAACCAATGCAAAATTAATTTCTTTAACGTTTTTTTTAGAATTTTATATGTGAAAGTGCCACTTGATATCAGGCAGTGGGTCTAGAGAAATTTTAAATTATATAGAAGAATACTAGTAATAATAATACCAATTAGACTCTGCTATTGTATTTCTTATATTTATGTATTGCTCTCTCAAATTACGAATAACAAATATACCTGTCGATGGCGTTAAATAGGCCTATTTGTTCAAGATCTCTGTACATTACCATCTCGGCGGAGTCTCGAGCTCCCTATTAATAAAATTTACTAGTGACTATAATAATAACAATAACAATTTTCTAACTTACTGAGGGATCATAAATACCTCGGGGAAAAAAACAATAATAATAATAATACAAATAATACTAATATTTATTATTATTATTATTAAACTAGCAATGATAGCTCGTGTAATAAAAATAACATTAATATTACTATTGAAACTACTTTATTACAATTATTACACTAATTAGTAGCTTCTATCTAATGCACAAAACAAGAACCGATGGCGCATCTAAGCCAAGCCACATTCAGGTCAATATCCAGAAGGTCAGTCCACTCAGACAGAAAGGCAGCCTACGGTGGATAAGCAGTTTAAAAAGGTAAGTATTGAATTGAGAACAGATTACATAAGCGACTTTATTACAATTATTACACTTCCTGAACAGGAAGCAAGTGCAGATATTTAAGCACAGAGGTTAAGAGATTATTTTGATGTGTTAGTTACAGTTCAAGCCAGAGTTTTGAACTCTGGAGTTTCTGCATGTTTGACTTTGTGATACCACGACGAAGCGAGTTACAGTAATCGAGATGCCTAAAGACCAATGCGTTTGCCAGTGTTATTCTTGAAGACATGAGGGCATATGCCTAGTTCTGCATATGACACGACACTTATGACGGCTTACAAATACCATATATATAGTCGGTGAGAGAGTTAATACAAAGACAACACCGAATTTACAAGCAGCATCAGCCAACTCAACAAGCTAGTCACATGGTTTTAAAGATTTAAGCCATTCAAACTTCCAAAGTTGCTGTGGAGTGCCCAGTAGGAGAAATTCAGTCTTCGATGGGTTAAGGAGGAGTTTGTTACCCGCCATTCGAGACTGTAGCTCATCAAAGGCATCAGACAATAGCTGCATACGCGAGCAGCAAGACAATCTTTCAAATGATTGTAGATTAAGTGTCATCAACATAGGAATGATATCCCCGTGAATGATTGTCGAGCAATGTACCTAGTGGCGTGATGTATAATGTAAACAAAGGAGCAGACATGTCAACAAAGCACTAGACGAATAATCGCCATTTAAATATACTGATTGAGTGGGTGGGTTAAGATAAGTAGCAGACCAATGTAAGGCAGGACCAGAAACCCCAAACTTGTGCTGGAGACGATGCAAAGGAGGAGAATTATGGTGAATTATATTATGGTCCGCAATATCGAACGCCGCGTACAAATTAAGAAGATCAAGTTCTGACATCCTACCCTTATTCATATATTACATGATGTTATTGTGAACAACAAGAAGAGCGGATTCTGTTGAACGAAATTTATAGTATATAGGCTGAAGTGAATTGATATAAAATTCAAAGTTGTGATGGGTCTGTAATTAGTAGGCAGATCGTCGGTGTCGAGAGAAGGTTTCTTTCACAGAGGATGAAATATGGAAAGAGCAGAATTGGATGGGAAGGATCCCTCATGCAATGAGAAATTGACAATTAATGCAATGGTTGGATATTACAAGCTGGAAATAGTGATTTGCTCATCTTTCAAATTCAACATGCGTTTCAAAATACACTGTATTTTAAGAAGCATACTGTATTTGAAGTATAATCTTTTCAGCAATAATATAACTTTCGCATGGCCATAATTGAAAAGGTCTTGAAATTGACTTGAAACTAAATCAAGTGACTCCGAACCAAACCAAGTATCCATGTGGATTCAAACTTCAAGGCTGCGATCAACGCGATGAGAATCCGAACTTGCGAAGTCTGGAAACTATTTGTGGCACATCTCAGATTGATCGTATAAGTCGAGGTTTCATCGAGATCAGTGACAAGGGTGAGACAATCTGAATGAAACGTCAGCAGAACTAAACAAAGAGCAGTTTTTCAAATGGACCTGACAATCAGACAGATATGTTTCAACAAGCGCCTGAAGTTCGATTATTATTTATGCGAAAGCAGTGATGTTGTTCGAAAGACTCCGCCTGTGAATGGGTCGAGTGCCAGTGTGGCGTTACATCTGCCTCTACGATGTGAACGCTTTCGGCTTGAAATTGACTGACTTTACAAGAGACTACTGTAAGACTTGTCTTCTTCGTAAGAGGTGTTAATCGCTCATACGCTGCTTAAACGTCCATCTGCCTCTGCTGCTGTGGTTGCTGTTGCTGCAGCTGCTGCTGAAGCAGCAACTGCTTCTGACGAATGCATCTTTCCAGAGAAGAATAAGCGCTGCAACGTGTTCCGTAGTCAGTAATTACTACAGGTCCAGCGCCTCCTCTCCCTCCATCTCCTCCTCCTCCTCCTTCTCTGCCTAGGTTCGGATCTTGCTGTCCATTTCCAAATCCAGAAGATGAATACGGCGATTTATCGTGTTGAGGGGTGACCGAGATGATGGCTGCACCGCTGCACCCGCTCCCCACTCGCATTGGGTCCTGAACAGAAACGACCGTAAGCATGTGATCAGCGGAGTTTCGCAGACTTTCGGTTCCTCTCTGAGGCGAATCGAAGCGCGACATCGGCGATTCCCAGACTCGTTCACACGGCTCGAATTTGGCAGGATCTGCCTCAAAGTTCATCTGTTGTGACGGCTGTTGATGCTGGTGTTCGTGGCAGTGATGGTGCGGAAACGGATGGCAGCAAGGTTGCCAAGGGGGAGGAGGACCAAAGCTATAGTTCTTGAAGGTGTCACCACCTCCACCACCAACAACAACGGTGGTAGACTTTGCAGAAGTCCGAGACTCTGCGCCGGCAGCAGGAGCTCTTGTGGAGGAAAGGCGAGCACAATTGATCATCGCTGCCGTGTCGTAGTTGCTTTCTAAATAGTTCAGCTGAAGCGAAGAACGTTTCTGCGACATCGATTCTCTGTCCGGTTTACTGGAAAAAAACAGAGACAAGCTAAAGAATCATTATGACCTAGTTACCAACAGGGGTCTCCTTTCAGTCTATTCTAGCATATTTGTCGTTAGATCGTTCTTTGCGGGACTTTCCATTCAACAGAAGAATCATAGATTGAGCGATGCTCATTTAAACGAGCAATTGCCTTAATATTAGCAAAAGAGATTTTAATAATAATAATAATAATAATAATAATAGTAGTAGTAGTAGTAATATTATTATAACATAATAATAATATTATTATTATTATTATTTCCTGAGCGATCATATGTACCCCGGGAAAAAATAATAACGGTAATAGAAATACTAATAATAATATTAATTACCAAATGCATTACTTACTTACTTGCTGCCAGTGAATTCAGAGATTCTTAAAGAAGGTGAATAAGGGACGCGAAAACTGTCAGCATCCCTTGCGAAGTTCGTTATAGTTTATGGTGATCTCAGGTCGTCAGCAAGCGTCATTTTTCGTCAAATTGAGGCTGTTCGCCAGCAAGGTTGAAAGCATCGATTATCATTAGAATCCACTTTATTTATAAAAATTATAAAGCTTTATTATTATTATTATTATTATTATTATTATTATTATTATTATTATTATTATTATTATTATTATTATTATGCTGAATTTCCATCGGATTGGCCCGAATTTCGACTCGTGCATTGTTGCGCTATAAAATTTCTCGGCTGTTTTAGTCAGAATGAAATTTTGTGCTTAGATAAGGTGTCCTCTTTGTACCTTTTGCATCCGATAACTAAGACTATGACGAGAGCGATAAGAATTCCGATCACTGCACCGATTCCAATCGCTAATCCTGTCGTCACAGAAAACAAGCGATTCACATCCAAGTCATTACATCATAAGCAATAGAAATATTGATGCGTCAGTTTGTCTCACATGATATGAAATCCATCGTGCACAGTATGAATATACTTTTATTATATCGTGATTTTAATCGCAAATTTATACAGGACCACTTCTGTAAAACTCATCAAGGTATTCCCGACCTGACAACGAAAAATAACAATCGAATAGAATGGCTTTCAAGCGTTACGCAAGGGAGGCTAAGAAAGAACAAGTAGCTCAACTCACCGGTTGCTAAGCAGCTGATTCCATAAAGATGGACCAACCACAGCGAAGCGTTTATGTTGGGTCGTGGAAGTTTGGGCCGGCGGGACAATCAGACCACCCTGTGCAGCAGAGCGAAGAAATCTGCGGCCAAAGATGGATGAGAACGCGAACGCAAACGCGTAGCTCATCGAGATGAGTTGGAGGAACACGGTTTGCAAGACAATTTCGCACAAGCATTAAGGTCTTAAACTCAGTTTTTTGCATTGGTAACCTCTGTATTCCTCCCACATGAAACTGAATATATGCGAACATTGGCATATGGCCAACCAGCCGCGCCGCAGCATTTACAACAGATTGTAGCTGATCAATGCTAGAAAGACTGAAGCTTGCATAAATGGGATTGCTTTAATCAACCCATATGAATGCTTGCGTCAAGGTATTGGAGGCTTGAGTTGTAAGCGCACGGCCTATCACGCGAATCTGGCGCAGATGGTAGAAGCACTTTGGCATACATTATTCACATGTTCTGACGAGCTCAATATCTGGACCAAGGTCACACCCAGAGCAGGCACGAAGAAAGACATATCATGGAGCAATGCTGCAAACGAGGAAGGTCGATGTTAGAAATCTGGCCTTGGCTATCAAACCAGATGTACTGGATTTTCCCAGGGAGATGAGCCGGAGATGGTTGGACGACATCCATACACAAAGCACATCCGATGTCTGAAGCGTTTTCTTCACTCGGGAGATAGCAGACTCTACAGATGAAGATATCCTCTACAGCTGGCCGATGGACATTTGCCTGAGTTTGATCGCCGGAGACGATAGTCGATCTGGTGAAGGAAATGTAAACGAACATGACGAGAGGGATTTGCATTGATCTTGCAACATCGGAATGGTTCCGGTTCCGGTATTGCAACACGGGGGCTGCAGAATGGCGCCAGCACTGCTCCTATGCTCGATGGATAGGATCATGGATGAGGGTTGGAATGGTTCACTCATCTAAACTATGCTGATGATGTGGCCCTTCTCGCCAAACACTAAAGATCCCAGTTAAACCCTTGGAGATAATGGATCAGGAAGTAGCCTTTCTAAATTTGGACTTGAAATCAACGAGCCAAAGCAAAAATCCAGACGACAGTGGACCCATTCCCAACGCTTGATCACATACAGGTGGCAGGAAATCAGGTGGAGCTGGTTTGCGGTTTCTCCTACCTCGGTTCGCATGTTGAAGCTGATTGGTGGCAGTGGACCAGAGGTTCGATGTCGTGGGTCCATTGCCCGGGAATGCATGAGCAACCTCCAACGAGGAATCTGGAGTGGAGTACTAGCATCCGGCTGAATTTCAAAGTCCGGCTTTTCAAGGCATACTTACTGCCTCTGTCTACCTGTACGAAGCTGAGACTTGGACGCCTACCAAGGAACTGGTGGCGAAGTTTGATGCTTTCCAGCGCTTCTAGGACAATAACCCCCCGGACAATTACCCCGCGGACAATAACCCCGGACAATAACCCCCATGCAAATAACCCCCGGACAGTAATCCCTATACTGATATATTAATTATATAATTATACAAATAATGTATATTAATCATACAGTTTTTATATTAATTTATTAGACATATATTGGAGAACCATGCAACGTCACAGTACGAAATTAAATGTGTAACAGAAACTGCTGTTTATTGTTTATTAGTTTATAGAACTTAAAAGGAAAGGTTGTGAGCTATTCTACGTAGATAGTCAAGAACATTGCGCTCATTGTAGTTGCTAATGACGATCAGAATCCGTGCACTGGAGTCAGCCTACTTTTTCCTTGGAGGTTGTGATGGGTGACCAGCCAGAAATTGGCTGCAGATTTTATAAATTCCATCATGGATAGAAATAGATCAACTTTTTAAACTTTATATTTTCCATTTCTATTATATAGTAGTTGACCTCTTTCATGTTGCATGGTAATTCTTTCATGTCTAGCCTGTGCCCAATTGTCTAATAATTGTCTAATAATTAGTTTTTGATGTATGGTAAGTCTTTCATGTCTACTCTTTACTGTATGTGCTGTATCAGTACAGGGGGTAATTGTCCGGGGGGTTTTTGCATGGGGGTTATTGTCCGGGGGTTATTATCCGGGGGTTATTGTCCGGGGGTAATTGTCAGGGGGGTTATTGTCCTGTTACCTTTCCAGCAGTGGTGCCTGCACGGCTCACGTCACCTATGCGGAGGTCTGTCGACGCACGATTCACGTCTTTGTGTCGGAGACGATTTCGTCAAAAATGCTCCGGCTGTTTGGACACATCGCACTTTACGACGGTGAACAGGACCACACCAAGGCTCTGTGAGGCTGGAAGAGACCAGCCGAACGCCCTCGCCACACATGGACAAGACTGATGAAGTCCAACCAGAGCAGAAACGGCTGGCAGCGTGTTGTAGAAACGGCAACGCTCCGCGAGTGGTAGGCCATACATGTAGATGATGATGATGATGATGAGGAGGAGCAGGAGGAGGAGGATGAGGAGGAGGAGGAGGAGGAGGAGGAGGAGGAGGAGGAGGATGATAACTGAGTATTATGTCCAATGTCTATTTCTACGTACCGTATGGCATGGTCATTTCTTCTGTCAAAGCAAATTCTTCTTCACGCATCTGCTGATGAGCTGAAAATATAAACTACATTGTTTATATCCATTTATGACAACTACATTCGTCGATGTGTCTCATAAGTGTGACATCAAATGTAGCAATACAACGCGACAAAGGTCTCTCCTGACTATGTTGATGGAACCTTGGTGGCCTACTGGAAGACAGTGTAGATTTCGTTTCTGGCAATTAGATAGATGTGTTTCCTCTAGGTTAGAATGAATGCATTTGGTCGCAACAGACCAATTTCTATAAAGCAACAGATTCAGCACTTATCCCAAGTGAATAATATTTCACTCTGACTCCAATTCACTTGATCCTTCCGCTCATCCCTGCATCTTGGTAACTATGTGACTTAGCTCCACTGGTCTTCGCTGTGCTGAAAAACTGTGTCTATTTAATATTTATACATCTATTTATTTATCTTGCATTTTTGTGTTTGATTACATTCTACTGTAACACATTGATAGATTCTTCGCGTTGTATGTCGACGAAGTTCTGTAAGACCCTGTTATCGAGAACAAGAAGGACGTTCGCGGAGGAAGTTAATGTCGACTTGGAGCAGCCGAACAAAAGAAGATCCGTTCGGAGGACATCATAAGTTTATATGAACGTTTTGTATTTTAAGAGTTTTACAAATAGTTTAATAACGTGGCTAATATTTACACAGTCTAAAGTATTGCCTTGGTGAAAACATTTTTGCCAACGGTCCAAAACTTTGTCATTTACACTAGTCGATGGGACGAAGCCCGACCCATTAATACTCTGAAATATCATCGACAATATATAAAGTAGTATTTTGCAACAGTTTTATTGGCTGGTCGCCGTGCAATATTTTTAGCGTTAAACGACCTAGGGAATTCTGAATACAGAGTCAACTGTCAACTATGAATGGGTCATCACTGATCGGAGTCTTTGTGTTGGCGGAAACCTACCAGTACAGACCTTCTCCAGCACTCCGACAAAAACACCGAACAAACCTGACAGTCTCTCAGTCTCTCTTTATTGTCACAAGGTGCGTATTTTTAGTATGGCTCTTTAGAGGATCTTAAAGTAATGCAAGCCCAAAATCTTTTCAAATACCAAAAGGTTATTAACACCGAAATTTTCTCACCAACAATTATGCATTCGTCATGCTGAATTGCTGATTCTAGTCCCAATACACTTTATCCTCCATCAACCCCCAGAACACTCGATCCATCTTTTATATATAATCTTTCTCCATGTCTGTCTGTATCTGGTACTGATTCGTTTCGCCATTTCAAAACACTCATTCGCCAACGTAATTCAGGACTTCACATGTCTATAACATCAACAGGTCTTGTCCTTGGCTGCTTCACATGTCTATAACACTAACAGAACTTATTCTTGACTGCTTCACATGTATATAACACCAATAGGCCTTATCCTTGACTGCTTCACATGGATATAACACTAACAGGCCTTATCTTTGACTGCTTTACATGTCTATAACGCCAACAAGGCTTATCCTTGACTGCTTCACATGTATATAACACCAATAGGCCTTGTCCTTGACTGCTTCACATGTCTAAAATACCAATAGGTCTTATCCTTGACTGCTCTTCCTTACATACCTTACAGCGCCGAAATTAAAACATTCACTGAGGCCTGCATGATCCTGGATGACTCGACTTCAGTCTGAGGAATTTCCACTGGATTCACAGTAGGCCTATAAGGTGACATGTTACAAAGAAACGAAGTATTTGCGATTAAGAAATTTGCGATTAAGATTCACTGGTGAAATGAGCAAACATTTCTTCTTATGAAAACCGCGCAGTTGTTCTTATTTTTCTCCAAAATATTCATGCTGGTGATGACTGGCTTCTCATTCACAGCACACAAGTCACATCTCCAGTTGACTTCAGCACCAACTCTTGGCTTATAAAATATGGAAGCTTACCTGTGCTTTATATGGGAAGCCAAGCGGGGCCTTCCAACATCACCAACAGTATTTATACGGCGCTATGCTATGTGCGGACGTGTGCATGCGTTAGCCATCTGTTTGTTCATCCGTGTATCCCGGGTATGCGTTAAGACCTGACGATGACGTGGAGATGGAATAACAGTCCGGGCTTTTGTTCATATGGATTTAGCAAACCTGAATTATTGTAACAACTTAAACATCCTCTGGGTTTCGTTAGAAATATCGTTCAAGTTCTTTCAAAACTGGCTAGCTATTCCTAAGGTTTGAAGCTGTTCACGCCTGATGAATATCTGATTACGTGTTTACAGTTCATCCTTGTTAACAATCATGAACTACAGATGTTATCTACGCTCATCGCCAATGGGTCAGTTACGTCTATAATAATCTGGCTTTATCGACTGACTGAAATCAGAGACAGACAGACAGAATGACAGACAGGCAGACAGTCGGACAGACAGATCTCCTTTTGCACTAAGATCATAACAGTTTCTCTGTGTCTAGGACAAGCCCTGTTACAACAAGCTTCTCGTGTTTAAGAATAAGTTGCTTATGTAAAGCTCACAATCTAAGCGCGTAAACATCTGGCATTTAAGAATCTATGGACTATAAAAGCATTAACCTCATTCGGTCAAAATATTCCGAAAATGATTAGTTTTGCATATTTACTCGAGGTAATTGTAATCCCTCAGAAGAGAAGAAATTGTGATTAGACTACTAATGACATTCGAGGCGCCTTCGTCTCATCTGGTTTTGACAGGAAGAAGGTGATGCGGAAGCAACGGCCTTAAAGAGCTGAATTGTTAGTACGAGGCGTTGAAACAGATGGCGGGTTTCTTTCGCACCCCAGGAAATGCGAGTTAAGCTGAGTTCCAAATCTGTGATGGACGCTAAGCCAGTACTATTAATAGAACCAAGAGTTTTAAAGGTTAGAGGAAACTGTGATTAGTGCGTGTAGTTAGTAGTAACTAATGTTTTCTTCTAGCCTCTGCCAGCTCCATTGCATCGCCATTCATCCAATCTCTTGCCATAGGTCGCGAGAGACCAGACGGTTACTAAATAGCAGAAAACCCTGCACGAGTTTATTATTATCCCAAATAGGAACAATTCCAGTAATAAATATAGAATCAAGATTAGCACAGGTACTTGAGGCGTAAACGCATTTCTAGGCTATTATGATGGTTAACCTTTGCGTGAAAACTGTATTTTCAAAATATTGCTAGCGATTCTCTTGTAAATTATACGATGAGCTAGTTGAAAGCTATACTAAATTGTATCTCTTTTAGACGCTTGTGGAGAAAACACACAATATTATAATATTATTAACTTTATGTCGAATGCTTAGGTGAACTAGTTAATATGCAGGAAATAGCTTTTGAGTTTTAACTGAACGTCTGATTCAATAGACAGTGGCTAAAGAAATTTCATCGTGCGTCTCGAGTTTATCGTTCTTAGTTCCTTCGTAGACGAACGCAATTAATCGCCAGCACAAAGAAAGAGAACCAGCATCGAATAAAGGTGTCGAAGATGCCGACTCTGCAACAGTTATTGTCGATAGCATTGATCTCAACATTTCATCAACGTAAGATTGAGGCGAATTGCCGAGCAATTGTTCATCTACCGTTAGAATTCCAGTCGTCCCTGTGACGTATGAAGAGCAGAAGCGACAGATTCAAAAGCGGCGAGATCAATACTGACTTTGATGTGTGCCGCCTTTCGTGAAATGACGTCACATGACGCGATGTGCGAAGAGCGAGGGGACACGAAGGAAGAGAAGTGAAACGATGGATAAAGCAGGTCGGAGTAAGACATTGATTGCAAGACAGTTTCTGACGGAGAACAGGATGAAAGGAGTCGGCGCTTGAAGGCATCCAAAGAAGTAGAAGAAGATGAAAAAGAAGAAGAAGAGGAGGAAGAAGCAGGAATTATGAAAAGGTGTTAAAAATCGAACGTAGTAGAAAGGATCAGGCGAACACCCATATTAACCACCCTCGTGCAATTCTGTGAATCAGCCTGAGCTAATCAACCACCCCCTCATCGATCTTATGCATCAGGTTATGTGTCCAGCAGAAGACAAGAGCGCAGGTTTTGTCAAGGCCCGCAGGTGTTAATCCTCATATAACGCGTGTTCGGAGAATGTTTTGTTACCCGCCAGGTGACAGTTGATTGCAACATCCATCAACTGTACCACCGCTAAAACAGACCATATAAGTTATGATACCGTTGTTGAAGACAATAGCCATTGACGACTGCGATACTATTTGTGGTGACAGTAGGCCTACATCGGATCTTTTGGAAGACCGTGATGGTGACGTTGAACCAACGCGGTCGTCCAACAGATCAGATGTAGGCCTAATGTCATCACAAACAGTGTCGCAGTAGTCGTTGTGATGCATTATGCAGCGCCACACTGTTAAACTTGCGAACGTTTTAGGTTTCATGGCAAATGGTCATGATTCCGAACCACCCGACGCCATAAGTTTCGAGCTCTTGTAGGAAGAGAAACAATGGCTCCGATGCTCTTGTAAATGTTGTAGGCCGTTACCATGGTAATGTCAAGACGAAAGACCAATTACCCTGGTGTCAACTGCTGTTTGTCGGTTGGCGTCCGACTCGAGAAACGAATTGAAAACCGAGAAACAAGGGCCACCATCCACTATCAATTAGCCACACGGTCAGCTGTAACCACATTAATACGAACAGACCTTCACAAACATAATCTCCACTATGCTCTTGTCTTCATGCTTTGGATATGTATAAAATCATACACATTGTAGATACCCACATACACAAAAGTATATATATAGATCATAATGACATTTTAGCATATACACAGAAAACCTTGATTTTATTGTAGACCTGTGGTATACGTAATAAACCTATATGTGCATTTTTATGTAGACTATAAAAGGAGGTTGAAAACCTAACAACAACAGTAATTTTCTAATGTCTGGAATGAAAGATGAAGCTGACATATTGAATGTGAAAGACAAAATGCGAGTACAGTGAAAACTGTAGTCACGACAGGTTGTATCTATGCAGTCTTCTCTGATGCCAATCATTATTATATCCTATGTCATATGATGTTATTATTCATTACTACTTCTAATATTAACAACAGTGCCAGTTATAATGATTGCAGCCTGTATACTTTTATGCATTTCGACACTTAAGCCTACAGAATCTTTAGGAACCCTTCAAATTGGCCTAATACTTTTGAAATGGCAAGATAAGAATCGCCAGCGCAAGAATTGGACCAACTGGTCTTAGGATCTAGAGGGGGTCCTTGTCCTTCGTCTGTCTTTTCAAAGCTCTTTGCTTCCTTCGATGGTCTTGTGGAAATATTTGGCACCAGTTCTGTTTGCATCGGTAACGTCGGATCAGTATTCTAAGGTCAATGCTAGAGCGCAGTGCTAGTCATCTCTTTCGACAAAACTGAGCCGCTAACAATCGTGTTTAACTTTTATCAAGACCAGTCATCAAAGAGTTCAAGAATCTTTCGAACACAAAACGCAAAGACATCAGTCTAGCAACCGGATAAACTTTCTTGACAGATTTCATGACTTTAAGATGAATTACTAATTTCATATAAACCCCAGGGATGTTTGAACCTCAGGGTGAAAGGACAACGCGTAAGCAATCTGCTACTTTGACGCATCATAGGATGTCTGTTGCTCCGTCTTGCTGTTCGTTCGTCTTTGTTGGTTTGTCTGTCTATTTATCTGTCTGTCTATTTATCTGTCTGTCTGTTTATCTGTCTGTCTGTTTATCTGTCTGTCTGTTTATCTGTCTGTCTGTTTATCTGTCTGTCTGTTTTCCTGCAGAATGGTGCGTCTCTGGGTCTCGATGAGAAATTCAGGTAAACGCATCAGATTTTGCGGATGATAGAAAATTGACGTTAGATTGGTCGAGGGTCGACAGACGGAAACAGACCGGGAAAAGGCGGTAAGTGCTGATCACGAGGACGTACAGAGTAACCAATGATGATGTTCCCACAAAGGAATGGAGGAGGGAGGGAGGGAGGCAGACAGATTGTACATCAGCCATTTTCCAGTGACCCTTATTTCGTGGAAAGCTCTGTTGTTATCTCATTCTTCTGAAATTCTTGACGAATCCTAATTCTTTCTTAATCTACTCGCGTTTCACTTGGAAACGCATAGTCTCATAGTCTGTGCATGAACGCGATTTCTCCAAACAGGCTTTAAGTGCTCGTCTTATCGAATGATCGTTGCTATCTCATCGCCTTTAGTCCTTATCTGTTTTCTAATGGCAGTTCTATCGTCATCGTCGGTTCTTTTAACGCAAACTGAAAAATCCAATGCTTTTTCTCCTAACCACATCATGCACAGAGCTAGGCTAAGTTTACAGTTTGAAAGCGTTTCAACTACAATGTCCCACGTCTGTTTATTCTAGAGAAAGTAACATTATATAAAAAGGTATGACATTACTTTTAGGCCTAATAACGAGCTCTTTGTGTGGCCGAGATAATCTCTTTGGATAATTCATCTGGCCTATTCTCTCTGGCTGCTCTTAGAGAGATTCCAGAACTAGCGGCGTTAGAAAAAGAAATGACTCCTCCGGGAACTCCAGACTGAATTCCTGCTACCTGGAATATATGAAGGCAGCTTAGGGAATGAAGTATCAGTTTCCTCGGCCAGTTCAGCCATTCAGTGTAGCTGACATGATCTCAGTTTGAATATTGCATCTGCTTAGTCTTCTTGTTGACTCGTTAAGCACCTGGGTCCGTGGCAACACCTCGGACATCGTCTCTGCCTCTGTCAGGTATCTCTGGTCTAAAATTGACTCGCCTATTGTACAGTAACTTTCTCATCGCTCATCTCTCAAAGTCTAACTTGATCCCAATTGGGTAGGGTTTATGACTCCGTAGTCAGAGCTATCACAAAAACATCATCCGTAGGCTATATACCCTATTTTCAAATTGACTTCCCATAGATTTACCTTCAAACTGATTTAACTGTTGAGCAGAGGTTTCATCCTTGTTAGCCACCCTATATAATTAAGACTATATCACTAAGACTATATCATTAAGACTATATCATTAAGACTATATCACTAAGACTATATCATTAAGACCATATCATTAAGACTATGTCATTAAGACTATATCATTCTACGCTGACTCCTAATATCCTAAAGCTGACCTCTACGAGACTAGATTTCCTTACTTTTCCCAGGACAATGGCGGGTCTCTCTGGAAGATTC
The DNA here is from genome assembly GCA_964023275.1 of Norana najaformis. NCBI lineage: Eukaryota > Metazoa > Annelida > Clitellata > Crassiclitellata > Hormogastridae > Norana > Norana najaformis. The sequence continues at coordinate 14,083,799 of OZ029921.1, forward strand.
GTTTGGTTGCTGGCGGTTGACTCTCTTCTGATACATGGTATTTCCGCAGAGTATGTATGTATGCATGCATGTATGTATGTATGTATGCATGTATGTATGTATGTGTGTATGTATATATGTATCCAGGCACTTAAATAGCGCTTTTTAAGAACTGTGTTGATCTCTAGATCAGAACTGACAACCATTTTCCCTTCAAATGGATGGTCCTGCTGGATTTCGACAGAACAATTCTACTTTTGAATTGCCTGGCCCATTATTTTGCTTAGCTGTGACCATCAATCAATGTGCTATGCATTGTAACAGAGGTGCTATAGAAGTTACCTACAATTATAGTAGATAATGCATCTAGATCAGAGGTTTTCAAACTGTGGTCCGCGGACCAAAAGGGGTCCGCGAAGGGTATGGCGGGGGTCCGCGAGGGCGTTCTGAAAATATTCATTAACACTGCATGGTTTTACCATAAACGGCCTGTGTAACTGTATGATCCATACGGGTCCGATTGGATACTCGATCACACTTTTTGTGACGCTGCTTGTAGTTATTCTTTGCATGCTACAGTGACGTAACATGTGGACTCACGTTACATTTCTAGTCTAATAAAACTAATAAATTCTGGTTCTCGACTGTTATTTCTGCATCCGAGGTAAGCGCGATGTATTTGTAATGTGTTGGTCTATTTCCTGATTGTGTCAAATCTGAACTTTTAGAAATTTGTGGAATTCGCCTGAATTTAGCCTTTAAATGAACGATAATACAGAGTTTTTGCAAAACATACCCCTATTTCCTTCACGTTCGCTGTAATATCCTAACTATATAATTTTGCTGTTTGTAGTAGGGTATTGAGAATTTTGATTGGATCCGCAGTCCTTTTGATGTTGAAATGACTGACCTCGCTGGACGCGAACAGGAGGAATTAGCTGAATTGTCATGTGATCGAAGTTTAAAAATTAAGTTTAAACAGCAATCACTTTCATCTTTTTGGCTGAGTTTGGCTTCTGAATATCCGTTGTTGTCCCACAAGGCAGTCAACATTTTGTTACCTTTTGCGACAACATATTTGTGTGAAACAGCATTCACAACACTTACTAACACGAAGACCAAGTACAGATCCAGATTTGTCGTTGAAAGTGACTTGCGTGTGTGCTTATCCAAAATAGCACCAAGAATTGCCAGTTTATGCAAAGCAAGCACATCCCTCCCACTGACATTACTGGTTTTTGGCGAAATCAACGTTACTGGTTTCTTAAAAAATAACTGTGTTTCATAATTATTGCAGGAAGTTAATAAAAATTTATTCAGTGTCACTTTTTATATTATAATAGTCCTCATCTTCATAAGCGCGCTTATAATTATTGTGGAAATAGTCTGCCTGTTATTTTGATTAAATTTTAAGTGATAAATTTTACTTTTTAAACACTTGGGTCCGCGAGCTATGCCTAGAAAAAATAAGGGTCTCTGGTCCAAAAAGTTTGAAAACCTCTGATCTAGATGTGTGACACAATGATTAGTCGATGATGAGCGTAGGTTCAATTCTCTGGGCCCGTGCAACGACATCTACTGTCGTGAAAATACTTCATTTCGTGCCGTTTGCTGTCGAGGAAAACCGAGATGAGCAGCGATTTTATCATTTGACTTACATTTGCTTCAAATGTTCTTTGAATGTTTTTCTTGGTTACATGGTTATTGTCAAGTATCGGCTTAGGTAATTCTCAAAATCTCTTTCAGTTGACCGCATCAGATTTTGCCATCTCCTTCTGTGGCTTTCGGTTACCTCTGCTTTTCGTTTCGTTCGTCTAATTTTAAAGCCTGAAATGACCGTTGGCATCCCTACTTTTCTCAGTTTGCTGCTTAATAATTCTCACTGTCTGCGCTTTTATTATAGGTAGTTGAAATTATGCCTATCTTCTAGTTTGAGCGGTACAATTTAGATGAAAAGGTCCGACAATAACACCGGACAGACAGATGAACAAACAGACAAACAAACAAAGATACAGAAAGAGAAGCGAAGAGATAAGTAGGCCTGCAGACAAGCTATTCTGTCAACTATGCATCGCCACACAGAAGTAGACTAGAGAGCTTGTCTTTTAGGTATTCTTCACACGTATTAATACGCCTCTGATATTTTGATTGTGATGTAGTTCTAGGAAGTTAAAACATGGATACGGATTCTTATGAGTTTGTTAACATATTGGCATGGTAAGGTAAGGCAGACGTTTGGCGGTTTGCAAGATATTTCGACCAAAGTGCCAAAAATAAAAAAGTATCTTATGGTTCGACGACGAAATGTTGATATCCTAAGACATAATTATCTGGAACGGATGTTTTGACCATGCATGTGTGTCCGTGTCCGTGCTTCCATGGCCCTGTGCGTATGTGAGCGTGTGCCTAGCAGCGCTGATTTCATGAATTGCTTTGTTAAGCGCTGCTGCTGATGAGCCACTGCCGAAGGCTGCATGGACCAGGCACACTAAAGAAAGCGCCATCTCATCGGCGACAAATATAAAGAAATGCGCTTTATAATTCGTAGCGTGGTTTCGCCAGGAGTCTACGAGGCAAAAGCCTCTCGAAGGACAGATGAGAAATAGATGGAGTAAGGTGCCTCAGACTTTGGCCTTACTTCCGCTATAGTCTTCTAAATAAGAAGGATGTACGAAGTATCGGATACAAAGATTTTATAAAACAATGCCATCGTCTTTACTTTATATTAATTAATTGCAATTGCGCACGTAAAACAGACACATAATTAGCCTTTGCATCGCTTTTATGAGCTACAAAGAGACGCTATATCATGTTTCTTGAAATATGCATACAGACAACTGCATGTAAATAGTTATATAGTATGTATAGTTAAATAGTATGCTATGTAGTATAGTTATACAGTATGGTAGTCTGGAATAAATATTCAGATCTTTTGGTTCTCTAAATGCTTCTCAGAAGGGTTATATACTGTACATGAGAATTTATTTTTATAGAGTTGTAAATGTATGTGTTAATATGATATACGGACAGTTAATCATGCGAAATTTCATCAGGCGGCACTTCAACACTACAACTGTGCTACATATACACGACATCTGAGCCCGATTAAAAACCTAATATCACGTGCCACTCCTGAACGTATAGACCTACTTGAAGATTCCGAGAAGGTTGCCATGGAATCACTTCGAAGTGTGTCGTCTATAACGGTACAATAATGGGGTGATACTTTCATCAGACTCAGAATATAATGCGCAAGACTCAGGAGCTAGAATTAAAAGACGAATATGAAACAAGCGACGACTTACTTAAGGCCATACGCTGCTTACCGGCTATGGTATCGGGGGATACCATATTAAACCGAGGATACCGGACACAAGCATTTGATATCATAGCTGATAGAATGTCTCAGGATAAAAAAGTTCCCGATTGCTACCTTGCTTTGAACATAAATACGTTCGAGGTGGCCGTCGCTCAGGAAGTCAGCCAACATACGGGTCTCTGCTATTTTTCCAAAAGACCATTGGAATCATTTTCAATCGACAGCAGATGAATTTGGAAGAACAATTAATTCCCTTTAAGATTGGCATTACGTCTAGTTTTCTACAGACTCTTTTCCAGTCCTACCATCTAATGCTTGAACAGAGTGCACGAAAAGAGATGTATATGCAGAAGTCTCTTGTTCTTCAAGGTATTGATGGTTGGGAATCTGCTGTTTCTAAAGAAGCATCGAGATCTGCAAAAAGGCTAAAGAAGACTAATGAACGTTCTTCTTCCAACGAAATATTAGTTTACTTTCGCAGTATTGCTCATCTTTCACATGTTTAACATAATAAATAGACTATCTTTTGTAAATTTTCCTTTCTTCTGTTTAAACTTGTCTTGATTATCTAATAAATACGTGATCAATTGTGGAATGATTAAATGTTGTAGTCACATGATTAACTGTCTGAGTGATTAATCGTTGGTGATGAAGTGTCGCGTGATTAAATGTAACCAAACCTGTTTATTTAAGTAGTGCACTTCATTATGAGACGTTATTAAAAGGCGCTATATAAGTATAAATATGCCTATACTGAAAATGCACTATATAAGCGTGCTACCTATATCCTGAGTCAGTTGCCAAGGCGTGCAATAAACCAAAGCACTACTAAATGTATTGGTTTACGGCGGAAGCTGCTTACTAATTACCATGAGATAATGATCGATCGAAAGAAGAAGACGACGACGACGACGACTACAAGAAAGCGGAGGACGACGGGAAGTAGGAAGAGGTGCAAGTCGTAAACAGTGACGAGGAGGAAGACATAGAAGTAGAAGAAGAAGCACATGTCGCTTCCTAGTATTATCGATCATTTCCGGTTGCAGACGTTGTTATCTGGAGCGTAGTTTACGACTGAAAACGGACGCATGACAGACACCATAATAACTCAATTATTAATCAGGCCTCATCCTGACTATCCAATAGTATGCATGTATACACAGCGTGTATATACACTCACACCTATGGCCTAATTATGCACAGAACTCTGCCACTGTATCCATGTACATTTAAGCTAACTGTTGCAAATGATAACAATTGGACGTTTCTTGGTCTACTCGTACTTCCTTCTTGTTCTTGTTCTTCTTGTTCTTATTGTTCTTGTTCTTCCTCTTTGCATTCTTCTTCGCATTCTTCGTCGCATTCTTTTTCTTCTTATCTCTCTCTCACTTTCCATCCGACTTCTTTTGTGCTATCTCATTCTGATTGCTCACCGCATTTTCTGCTGTTTTAACTTTCAATCAGTATTAGCATTTTAGCATCTTCTAAGCTGCTTCTGACATTTTGGATCCGCTATAGTTCGCCAAGTAATCCTTGAAAGTTTAAATGTCGACAAGGATTTTGGATTTTGGTCATACGAAAGCGCCTGGCAAAAATATTGGTCTAAACACACTTATATAAATATATCTGATATTCTGCAATAAAATTTTAGAAGTTTGCTTTTAGATATTGTAAAACTGAAATAAATTGACATATACCACGGATGCTCAAAATAATAGTGAACAATTTTATTTTTCTTCATATTCAGTATTGCTAGTTCTAAAAATTAAACTCAAAGAAAGTCCGACCAGCTATATCTTGAAAATATCCAACTGAAACTATTACATTTCTGCTTTTTACATTCGATGCCAGTAATGACTTCCAAATATATTTCATTATCTACGCCTTTAAAATCAATAATATTAAATATTATGTCAGCCATATATGGTAGGCCTAAACACGTATTTAAGAGTTGTAAAAATTTGTAGTTGGCCTGCAAGACCTTTCTCCTGCTAGACAGCAGTAATTTTATATCTTTTTCATTCATTTTATGGATTATGCGAGATGTATTTGGGGTCGGCAGGAAGATGCTTGAAAGATTACAGAAGAAATATGATCGAAGGCATCAGAAACAGCAGAGAAAAGGCGCTGTTATGCACTGTGACAGCGGAGAAGTGGACGACACGAGGCTCCTGATTTAATAATGGAACTGTGTGAGATGTTGTAGAGACATATACAGATACATACATACACACTTTCATGCATACATACATACAAACATCCGTACATACATGCATGCATAAATACAATACGATACATAAGCTCACACAATTGTCAGATCTCTGATTCAAAAGGAGTTTATTATCAAATATTGTAGCCACGTAGAACTCCACTGTTATAGCTGTTACTAAGCCATTTGCGCAAATTGTTGAATTTGCTACACGGGTATGTCAGATATTGACGAGTTTTTGTTTACTTAATGAGAACGGGAGGGGGTTCATGTCAAACTAAGGTAGATCTTTTATAGAAATTGACCATCGTGCAAAGCAGCACGAATAACGTCCTAAGGTGGATGGAGGGACGTCAGACGGAGCCCTGAGGAAAGCGTTTTTAATCCTTGGATTATCTCTCAATCCCAGCTCATCTGGGTTTTCCCAGAGTTGAGAGATAAACACAAAAAGAAAATATATGACTTTATCTATAATAGATGTAGGCCTGTATGGTGCTTGAAATCAGTTGGGCTGCCTAGGCTCTGTGCAGGGTCGCTACAACCACCAGTCCGAACTGTGCAACTTATACCAGAAGCTGAAGAAGACTAGAAATTTGCATCAGCTTCGCCATCCGCATCGTTTCGTGATCTACATCTGCGTTCCACATTTATGCAGCGCCAATTCAAGGATCACTCGTCAGAGGCATATGCGCGCCTGATATCATAGCCATATTAGGCTACTACAAAGCATTACGAGCACATGCCGAAGCACAACCTCTGTGACGATTTCTGATTCCAAACGCAAACATCCACTCAAATACGAAAGCCACAGACCACCAGGGTTGTATGAAGCTGTATATGAGGTAAATACCACGGTCATTTCGTATATTTCGTATATCATGTGGTATACATATATCTTATGTATATACGAGATAGAGCTATGGAGTCGGCTTAGCTTCGGTCGATCTCGGTAGAACAATTCAAGGAAAGCTAATGCACTTACGATGTCAGAACTTCGATTTCTGGCTGCGCCATCTCCTTTCTTCCTTCCATCTCTCCAGCTCCCTCCTCTGCATCCTTTCTTCCTTCCATCTCCAACGCGCCATGCTTGCGTTGCAATCATAGATCATATGCGCCTATTCCATCTCGTCTAGAATGCGCCACGTCTTCGCAAGACCGCTCTTATGTGGGTGAAAATGGGCCGTAATTGCCGGTTAGAATACAGCTAGTGGACTATCGATTCTCAATGACTCAAACAATTTCTTCTAAATTAGCGCGGATTCTTGCATGGACGTTAAAGTTGATGTACGAGCGACTTTTTAGAGATGATTCTAGGCGCTTTGAATTAGAACTTTTCTTCAGGAAAACCATTGTATCAAATATTTTTAGATCCTTCTAAGCTCATCTTGGCTTTAAATTTGAGTTCTGTATTTGGACTTGTTCTATATTTGGATTTTTGTGTTGATCGGTCTAAAAATGTAGTAGAACCAATACAATGAGCAGTAAGGCTATTTTAAGTCTCACTTCACACTTAATGGTACACACTACACTTTTATCTCAATCATAGAAATGCATCAGGTTGTTATCTCATGTTCTTTAGAAACACTTTCCAATCGCACGTGAGTGAAAGGCAGAATGACAACGATAGGCAAACATACACACACTATACAGTCAGGGGCTTCTATGCATTCAGCATACAAAATTTTGCATTTTCTTCAGAGTATCAGCGACTGTTCTTCACATTTTAAAAAGAAAATCGATTTGGGTCTAGAGTTCTTAAAATGACGCAGTAACAAGACCAATCAGTCATCAATAGGCAACCATCGATATGAGGTGGATACGTCCCTCTAGGTGTTATTTGGTGGTCAGCATTAAAACTCGACTTAGAGGAAAGAATTAATTACCTATGGAGCAGTTGCCGACGAACCCGGTCCATGTGTTGTCGATGCACTGGATGAGCCACTTGACTTCGCCCTTTTGGCATCCGATGCTGGCGTATCCATCTGAGCTGCGCTCAAACCACGTCTGATCGGGCAGGACTTCCGGATCTGGACAACCGATGACTGGAATTAGGAGCAGAACGACCGGCTTAATTAGCACATTTGTCAATCGAGAAGCGAATCGGTCGGACACGCCAACTGAGGAACGTGACCAGTTTATGAAACGATCGGCCATTAACAACTACTTCTTTTCTGCCTTCCTGCTTTGCCGCCTGTACCCGTGTCTACCTGTTTTATTGATTCTGTCTCCCCGACGTCATCCTTTGTGCCTTGCTGCCTCTATGTTACTCTTTCCCTGGTTTTTCGATCTCTAGACCGTGTTGCATTCGTGCAGATCAACGTCAGGCTGAACAGGTGAAGTGTTTCCGAGTCAAATTTGAGCTCAAGTCTTAGCATTAAACCACTGTATACTCATCATGCATCAAGTCAATCACCTTCATCATTCACCTCATCATTGACTTGAGTCAATCATGACAACAAAATATGCCATTTGGTATATTATCTTATACTAAATGGGCTCATTTCCAGTTTTTCAAGGACAATTCTAAATTTATTTTTTTGTTAGAAAAACAGGCCAAATGCTGTCAGTCTTACAATAATTACGTGACAAAGACAATTTGGCTAATAACAGGACATGATTATTCGGTACAATGCAGTAACTAATCTAATCTGATGACTTCTATAGCGCCGCGATCATAATGTCCAAGGCATCAATCGATGGTCGTTTCACGTGAAATCGTCATCGTAACCGGTCCTCAAAAAGAACATTAAAGATCATTCTGTTTCATCAAACTATGGACCAGATTCAACGGTAACATTTTTAGCGAAACTATTAGAAAGATGTGTATATGATAGGTAATCGAATCATTAATTACCTAAATGACAATCCTCTTCTACCTCTTTCAACTGGAAATACCAATCCACAGAAACTACCATCCTTCTTGTTCAGACCGATCTGGTAACATTTGCTGATACTTTCATTAGCTTTCTTGACCTAATTTCTTCACTTGATCATAGTATTCTTCTTGAAAGATTGGCAACTAGCTATGGACTGATTGTGGTGTTCCTTTTGGTTCCGTGCTAGGTTCCTTTCTGTTTATTCTATATTTGGCTCCTGTGCTTTCTCTCATATATAGTCATTTAATCACCATAGTCATGCATATGCTGACGACTTCCAAATATATTCATCTCGTCTAGTTCACTCAGTGGCCGAACTGTCTTCAAGTATGTCTAAATGTGTCACTCTGCAGTACATGACTGGATAGCTCGAACTCGACTTTGTCTTAACATGAACAATACTATCTCTAGTGTCGCTCTCCTATGACATCTCAATCTCTCAATCCTATTTTCCTACAACATATATAGATTCTGCCAGTGCTCCAAGTTCGTTTCCGTGCCTTTTCACATGCTGGTCCACATCTATGGAGTTCAACCACTTATTTGAAGGATCCTTCTCTTTCTTTTCTAACAATTCGCAAACAGTGTAGGACATATCTTTCTCCAGCTACCCGCGCTTTAAGGCAAATTCATAAATTAGTGCGATATGGTAACAACAACAACAACAACAATAATAATAATACAAATTATAATCTACTGGTGAAGCCAGGTCGAATACCGGTGGGTCAGAGAAACCAGAAGAAGTTAGGCGACGGTGTGTAAGCAAAGTAACATTTTAGGCAAAGTGAGACCGATGTCTATTCTGAATAACTGGTCTGCTATCGAACTGGAAGAAAAAATGTCATTTCCTTTATTAAAAGTTACACATATGGCTAAATAATGTAGACCCTACTATGTCAAAATAATGTCACTTGGCCCCTCTGCAGGTCCAAGCCTACCCTCAAAGGGTCATCCGGAAAGGACCTTGAACAAGACCTTAAGGCAGAATTGTTTAGCGCCGCTCAATGAGGGTGCTGCCTTAAGCGAATTGACCAATTAGGGTCTAGATTATTACATAACCACAATCATCTGCGCATTAAATTTATCAACTCTTCAGTTTCGTGACATCATGTAGCTTGCTCGCAATGTCATATCAGAGTTATGCTATTTTCCAGTGCATAACCTACAAATCGGTATGCGGGCTGATTAGAAAGGCTCGATGGCATGTGAATAATCATGGAAATGTCATGTCCTCGTAAATATTCGTAGAAAATTACAATCAGTTTTATTCAGTGCCCTGTGAAAGATGACATGCGCAATACATTAGACTGCTTGTCTTGCGACGAAGAGACCCGATTACGAAAGCTGACACAAGAAGAATACCACAACGGCCTAAATATGCAGATAAATAAACGTCCAAAGTAAGGAAGGAAGGAAGGAAGGAAGGAAGGAAGGAAGGAAGGAAGGAAAGAAGGAAGGAAGAAGGAAGGAAGGAAGGAAGGAAGGAAGGAAGGAAGGAAGGAAGGAAGGAAGGAAGGAAGGAAGGAAGGAAGGAAGGAAGGAAGGAAGGAAGGAAGGAAGGAAGGAAGGAAGGAAGGAAGGAAGGAAGGAAGGAAGGAAGGAAGGAAGGGAGGGAGGAAGGGAGGAAGGGAGGAAGGAAGAAACAGAAAAGAAACGGCGGAAAATGGGGCATTTCACCAACAGCCAACAGATGACCTAATACAACACAGATACAAGCTAACAGATCAAAATATGCAGGCATGCATGCATGCATACGTACATACGTATTTACCTCTGGCGTTGAGAAGCGAGTCGCTACCGATTTAGCTATGCACAGGTCGGTCAACTACGACTCAAATTTCACCAAGAAGCAATGTCACCAGGTAGCATCATTTGTGATTAGTCGAAAGTGAAAGGCAAGCGCTTTGCCAAGTGTCGACGACTTTCTGATGCCTCATCTATCGGCTCAATTAAAGCAGACAAGCGCCTCCCAAACGCCGCCCTGCGGGATAGAGAAATGTTAATTTCATAAACAGAATGCTAAGTGTATATGAGCCTATATTTTGAAGCGATTCTCACCTGTGTATTCAATGACAAACTTTCTCTGATTGCTTGGTTTGTCGCCAGCGACCGTCCAGATCTTGACGACATTCCCGATGGACACATAGATTTCGCTGACCCTGCGCTCCCCTCCGCAGATCTTCGTCGGTCGCTCGGCTCCGTTGTCCTCGAGCCACCCGTACTGGCGACAGATCCTGTCGCTGTCCGCCGTTTCTCCTCCTCCCCTCTGGAAGCTCGTCCCATAGGCACTGTCCAGCGCAAAGTCGTATAGGGTGAGGTTGATGTGCTGACCCCTCTGGGCGACTATGACCCACGGGTAGAGGGTGTGGTCGCACGACGGTCGGTCAGGGTGCGTGTAGAGCTCGTTGGCGATGTAGCCAGAGGGTAAGGTCAGGTTGACGTATGAATGGGCGGAACAGTAATCGGCAGAAACTGTTTCCACTGGAAAAATAACCAGACATATTTATGCTCCGATTGCTAATCAGTTGGCATCGATCGTTCGTTTCCAACACAGAAGGAACTCTGGCAGCATCTAGGATTTTTCACGGATAATCAACCATTAATTGTTAATTAATCAATTAAAAAGATATCCGAAAACCGAAAGTAACCAACCAGAACTCGAGTTACCAACAGATGCCCATCGAGCTAAGACCATAATTCTCGATCTGTTCTTGTAGTTTGTTTTTAGGGGACGAACAACCTTAGCATAAATGCCGGCCAACCTGAATTACGACAGTTGTAGTATAAGAACAGCTCAGCCAGTGATTTACCAATCATTCTTTGTAAATGTGATGCAGACGAGCTGAGCTGAGCTAAGCGTAAAGTAATTTTAGAGCGCAAAGAGGTGGTCCATTTAGTGCGCGTTCCCGTCTTCCGCAAAAGCGTCATCTCGTGTTTGCAGGGCTCCATATATATCGATAAATATTTCGGATTAGGAAAGGTTATCAAATATTTTGGCGGCAGGAAATGACTCGTGACTAACTATCCCGGTACATCAAAATTTTGCCATCTTCAATGAGGCACCGGAATTCCAACCGAAAACATTGAGTCAAAGAGATAAATATGCATGTTAAGGCATGCATATCTCTACAGCATTCGGCTGTAACAGCATACTTCAATTGCAGTACCTAGCACAACAACAGGCTGTGTGATGGACAGATGCTATCTCGTCGAATCTTTGCATGTGCCATGTTACTGTCTGCTGCAGATCGCTTTGGTCGTCTAGGTTGCACTTCAGCTAATCAGATCGCTTAGTCTACTTGTAACTGGTTTAGTCAACCACTCTTAGATTTATTTCTTTGTTTTCGATGAGGATGGATAGAGAGAACACACAGAAACTAACTAATTACGCATACTGAGAATTATCTCTAATTCATTATCTTCAGTTTTACTTATTATGCATCACGGATCAGTCGACTGAAGGTCTTAAATGTAAACATCAATGACGACCCACTAGTATACGAGGTGGAAACAAGCTGCTTCAAAATTAGGCTAGGAGAAATTAGATTCCACTCTTTGAGAATGGAAAGAGATTTCATTCTGTATTTAGGAGACAAAAGATCCTGCAACCGATGAACCTTACTTTACGAGTTAAATTGTTCGAAAAAGGATTCATACGATTGCTTTTCAGCTGACGGTTTGGTCGCCTCTGACCCATTGAGGTCTGTTTACTGATTTCACTATAGTAACAGTAACGTCCTTCTTCAAACAAACGATCGATCTAATTCTGGCCTGTACTGTATATATTACATTTGAAGCACGTGACTGCTACGCTGGTGTATTCTAGTTAACATCGAGAATCAAGCAATCAGTCGTTGAGCATGTATAAGGTCTTAATGCTGAAGCATTCCAACACATGGACAGTTTTTCTTTATTGGCGTCGTGACTCGACTAAAATAATTGCCAATTCCACAACATTCGAACAACAGATGTTGCGGCTAAAAACCAGTAGGAAAAGACGAACACAAGAGTTGAACTCGTCACTTATAAAATGGAAAAGAAGTGGAATAATTTAATCTATTGAGTAATTGAACCCAAGAGCTTTTTTGGTAGGGCAGGTATGGATAACTACATCGAAATAGTGCTTCTGCGACAGTGAATAAGAGGAGAGGAGATGTCAGAAGCCATACAGCGAAGAAGCCCCACCCCGATGAAACTGTGCACTACTCCGCGTCTTCATCGTCTTCATCACCATCATCATCATCATCATCATCATCACGCAGTTGCTGAGACGCAATGAGAAATCCAAGTACATTCTTATTTGGTGAAGTAGGTTTAGCCGGCTGAGACTGTCGCATCGACCAGATGCTGCTGCTATTTCAGATGACTTCAGTAAGAATCCTTAGTAATCAAATCGTGATCCGTTTCCAGCTGGCTTCACGGAATCGCAAAAGCGCGATTATTGGGCGCTCGAATCAAGTCATCGAGCTTCGTCGAGGGCAGATGGAAGCAGCAAAGGACGACTGCGGGGGGACTGGGCCAAAGCGCCACAAGTGGCAAACGACGCCAACTTTAAATAGAAATAGGTCTTCAACAAGGGGATGTTGTGATTAAACTGTTTCCTGCCCCCTCAGCAGCAGCTGTTGTGGCGATGGACGTGTCTTTCTAAACGGCCGAGAAGGAGGGATAACAGTACTTGACACCCGTGGCGCCAAAGAAAGCACGAGGACCGGCTCCGAAGACAGACGAACGAGAGAAATGAAACGACGAGGGCGGACAATAAACTAACGACTCATTCGACCGATCGACCGAAGAACGAATATAATCCGCAGACGAAGATGAACAATAATGATAGACAATGACCTGAAAGAGGAGAAGGAAGCGAAAGAAGAGAAGAAGGAGGAGAAAAAGGAGGAAGAGAAGGTGAATGATGTTGAGGAAGAGAAGGAAATGGAGAAAGAAATGAAGGAAGCAGAGAAAGATGAAATTAAGCATGAGGAACAGGAATACGAGTGAAAGAAAGAGTAGATGAAAGGGAAAGAAGAGGAGAAAAGAAGAAGATGAGAAAAAGGAACAGGATGCGACAGAAGAAAATTGGAAATGAATCGCTTGGCATCTTATAGACATATATAAACTTCTCAGTTTTCTTAGGTATTTACTAAGTCTAGGCTATCCAGTTTCACTGTCTTCAATTGACAAGATATCACCTTCGTCGTCACCTACATCTTTATCTCATATGCATCAGAATTTATTTTGCACGTGTGGTCCTCAGATTTAACGATTCGCTGTCAATATGCCTGTCTGGGTGTTACTCCTAAATACGGCATTCGTCTTCATTTGGTCTCCTTTAAAATCCGACCCACACCTCAGCCTGGTAAGGGAGTAAAACGACCAAGTAGGGGACTGTCTGCTGAGTCTTTCTCCATCAGCGGCGAAGGCTTCGGCCGAAGCACCACCCAGGGCGCTATGCAAGGTGGACAGGCTCTACAGGAACCCCGAAAACAGTCGGCTAATATGGTCGGCGAGGGCCTGAGTAGCAGCAGCAGCGGGTCTTGCATCGCGAGTTGGGCGGAGGAAGACTGCGTCCTTGTGGCACTCTAGCATAGCGGCAACAAATAAACAAATGCAGCTCGAGGGTCTGTGCGAGAAGCTAAAGGGAGCAAATCGCAAGGGAAACATGCGACATCTTTTCCAAACAGTCAGAACACTGAAACGAAAATGTCAACCTCAGTTGTTCTGCATCCAATCAGCATCTGGCGAATTGACCGCGGAGAATTAAAAATGCGGAACTCTGTTCAAAGTGAGAAATGCGAAGTATTACTTGACGACAGCCAGGTGAAAGTCGTTGACAGGGAGTTAACACGTGAACTAGCTCGACTAAAATTTGAGGTGGCTGGCACAATTATTGGCGAGACAGCCGGTGGCATGAGCACCGGTTCATATGAAGTTCTAGTGGACTTTGTCCAAGCAGGGTGGAGAAGCAACTGTGAACAGGACGCATCGAATATGTGAGGCTTTGTGAGAGACTGGAGAATGGCCAGCAGATTGGACAAACTCAGCCTTCAGTCCTCTTCCAAAAGCAGGTTTTATGAAACAATGCACGAATTATCGGAACAACAGCTTTGGTCTCACATGTACGCTAGTGAAAATCATTCTCAAGGGCATACTAGAAAGGAACAGAATGAACACAGAATCTAAGGTGGTAGGTGAATAGGCCCTAAGCCGGATTTAGCCTAGGAAGGGGAACACGAGATCAAGCCAAAACATTATCATGTCCAAGGCTAGAGAACATCAGCAACTCTCTATGTGTACTTTGATGATTTTGAGAAGGCTTTTAATTGCGTCTCACATGAGAAGCCGAGCTCTGGCTGGCCATGACATGCATAGCTTATCCTATTCATATTGTCAACCTGATTGCTGGGCTCTGCTGCAAACTGCGAGCTAGAGTGACAGCAACAAAATTACTATCACGATGGTTGCATGTTAAGAAAGGGGTCGGAAAGGGCTAAATGACCTCACCATCCCTATTCAGCATCCTGGCAGAGACATCCCGAGGGGGCACTGGACGGTTATGACGGTGGATTTCAAATGGAGAAGCACCAATCTGCGATGTGCCCACGACACTGTTCTGTTGGCAAGCTCAGAAATAGAGTTACAGCAGATAGAGGATCCTCTTGACCGGACAAGCAGCAACCACCGTCTATTGATTAATGTTGACAAAACCTCACTCCTTTTCTCTTTCTTTTATCTGCTTTACTCTTATCTTAATTTTTGTCTCTCTTCCCTCTATCATCTTATTTTCTCTCTTCCCTCTGTTTTCTTCTCTATCTTCTTCAGTCTCTCTTACCCTCTCTCAGTCTCTCCTCTCTGGTCTCTCTTTCTTCATCTTTCGTTCTTGCCATCTTCTTTCATCTCTCTTTCTGTTTCGTTGCTTCTTTCTCTCTATCGCATATCTGATTTCTCTCTTTCCGTATATCTCTCCTCCTCTTTCCTTTCATCAATCTCCTTCCTTCCTGTATTCTCTCTATCTTTCACCTCTTTCTCATTCTCTACTTAGCCATATTTTTTCTCTCCCTGGAGCCCTCCTTTTTTCTTCCCTCAATCTTTTTCTCTTTTTTCTCTCTCATCTCTCTCCTTCTATGCGTCTCTCTTCTATTGAGAACCCTCCCTCTCCTTCCCTCAGTCTTTCTTTTCCCTTTCTTTCTTCTCTCTGTTTCTTATCTCTCTCATTCTCTCTACCTCTCTCTATGTCTCTCCTTCTCATCTTTCCTTATCTCAATATTTGCTTTCCTATTTTTTCTCTATCTCTGCATCTTCCTTCACTCTTTCTCTCTTGTTTTTCTTTCTGATGCAATCTCTATCGCTCTGTGCCTTATAGTTTCCCTATCATTCTGTGTCATGTTTTTGTTTTCGATGCAGCTAAGTGTATCAATTTGTCTTTGTCTTCTCTTCCTACTTCCTGTGCTGCTTTGTGTTTTCTGGCTGCTGCTGCTGCTGTTGTTGTTGCTGCTGCTGCTGCTGCTGATACCATCAGCCTTTTGTTCCGCTCAAAACATCCGGCTTAATTTAAGCAAAATGGCTCCATTGAAGAAGCTGATGAATCTTCCATATCTTCAGAAATTACACATAATTAGGCATCTATATAAACATAACAAATTATATCTGCGTAAAATAAGCTTCCTGTAATTAGGAATTCACTTATGCATAATTGCCTGCATATCTGCTTTATGCCGCCTTTTAACTCTAGTACTTGTAATTATGGCTGAAATTCGGTGCTACCAATAATGTAGCTATGGTGCAGGAAAATATAAGCTCTTAGTTGTTAATTATAAGATCTTTTGGTTTGGCGTGTTATCTTAGCCAGAGAAAAACAGCATCTGCTAGTTTCCTGCTTATCAATTCATGGAAGTGTGGCATGTTCTTTTGTTGCGGATTATCCGTCGAGGAGGATTAACGCCGCGGTCCTACCTAGGAATCAATTTAGAAATGAAATCAAAGGGAAGCGCTTTTGTCTGCAACCGACAAAAAGAGACAAAAGACAAGACACAGGCAGATAGAAGGCGGCAGATGATACGTTAATCGTGCCATGTCAGGAATTCGGGCGTCGCATCCTTCACAATACTTGAAACTTTGAAACGAATGAAACGAGAGAAGCCGAACAAAAAATTGATCCAACTCCAAGAAGAGAGATAGGCGCATTTTCATAATGACTGAAGCTTGGTAAGTCAATATGAATATCAGAGGCTTAGAGGGAATCCCTTCGACGTCTCTCCTTCAGAAGGCGAAAGTTTTAGTCTTTTAAACAAAGGTCATTCGACTCTTCCGATTAAGATAGAACTAAACGCTAACGGGTTATAAGTATAGGAAAGAAGAAAATATGCAATTGGGGACGCGGTATACCAGGCTAAGTAAATCACACAAGGTAAGCCATAGGAGGCAAGATAATGATGACTTGGCAGACTGCGTTTTGCATGAGTAAAACTTACTGTGATGAACTAACTGAAAATTGAGGTATAGTGGGCCTATTTAAAGCACTGGAAGCAGTATAAATATATTTACAGATAAAAGCAATATGCAGTTAAAAAGTAATAGAGTCAAGAATGACTATACAGACACACAGACAAACAAGCCTTGGTGAGGTACTTAAAGGCACTATGAAAATGTCCAGATATATACACACGTACATACAGGTGATATCAACATACAGAGGCAACTCATTCTGATCGATATGGACGCTCGCATGGCGCAGTGGTAGATGAGCTGGTTACCTGCGACGCAGAAGTAGCTGACTTCCAGATAGGTCTTGAGTTCCTTCAGGCAAGGACCGGTGCTTTCGAACTCAGCGTCCGGGATTCGGAACTCGCAGGATCTTCTTCCGGAGCAGCGCCTGTCCATGCGATAGATGATGTCGGAGTAGCAATCTATGTATCCCAGGTCATACTCCACACAACGACCGATTCTCATCCTGCCGTAACGAGCAGCCTTCATGATGATCACCTCGTCCTCAAGACATTCGGCTCGAAACATCTCCGTATCACAGAAATCTCCAGTCCGCTCCTCCAGCCTCAGCAACTCTCCTAATAAAACAAACATTTGGAACACATCATCTCATTAACGCCACCTATGATAATAGGCCCATGGTAAAACGCGAACAATGTCTACTGGTATGGTCGCAACGACCATGTCAGTCACGTGTTATGTTCGATCTGGGCTTCTAACTTGATCATGTGTTCTTTCTGTAGTTCTCTTATCTTGTTCTCTCTGTTATTCTAGTACGTTCGGACTAATTATTCTGTGTGATTTTATTAATATTATTGTTGTTGTTATTATTATTATTATTGTTACTGTTATTATAACACTATTATTGTTAATAATTTGTTACTTCTGTGTTGCTGATTTTCGAGTTTGTAATAGATAAACAGCTAAATGTGACAAGTGTTTACACTCGTGTACTGAAACCTATAGAAAGCGTCGTCGTTCGAAGATTTGAAGCATCTGTCTATTGATGCGACCACAATTATTCTACTAAAGGAAACTTTTTCATCCCTCAAATGGCGTTCTTACCCAATTACAGACACCGAAGGATAGAAGGCTAAGTTGGCACCACGTGACCTGGTATTTTATGGATGGTCATCCATCCAAGAAATAACCAGGACCTACGTTGTTCAAATTTTGCTTACTTTCTTCATATCGAGAGTTTTAAACCTAGCTCCGTCAGTTCACATATAGTGACAATATTCGCTGTTGTTTAATGGCTAGTTCTTCATTTCGAAAGTCAGCATCAGTTGTCGTCACATACTCTTTACTGGTGTAGTCATCATCAATGTCATTATCATCTTCATAATACTAATCATGTTACCGTTCATACTTCCGTGTCATATATATCTATTTGTATACCATTTGTCAGTGTAGAAGTGTCTATATGCATATATGTGTGTGTACTTAGAAATATCCATATGTATATGTATGTATGTATTCAGAATTGTCTAATATTTATTTATTGTAGGTATGCAGAATTGTATGTGTGTCTATGTGTATGAATCGTCCATATTGTTACTTTCTTCTCTTTGTAAAGATGCACCATTTATCGGCTTACGTTGTTCGTTGGTATTGATGGGAGTTCAATGTTGGGTAAAAATCATCGCTCAATAGTTCCGTTATATAAATATTGTCCTTAACGCGCGGAACGAGATCCCTTGGGCTTAGAAACCCGGTATTTCTCTTCGCTTAGCCGCAGCCAGTTGGACGCTTCGTCATTAAATGTTCGTAATCAAATGCGCCAGAAAATCTGGTAGAGCGGAAGCTGCACTTCCTCATTCGGAAGGAAATGATCCACCGGCGGACGAACATCGTTCGTCGATCGTCTCTGTCTCAACATCCGCATCATTTAATTCATAGCCGTTTACATGTGTCAATCATCTGCGGGCATTTGTCGGCACGAGTTATCGCTGGCCGGAAATGACTTTGACAGCAGATTCCGGCGTTTTTTGTTCGGCCGACCAGCCAACCACGATGTCCGGCTACTGAGCCGATTAAAAGCAGGCAGGCACAAAGGTGACGATGATGAAGAATGATGGTGCGAGGCACAGAGAACTAAGCAGAAAAGTTCCATGAATAATCGCAGACTGGGGGAAGCTTACGCAACACCCAGCGCAGAACCACGCACATCTGCCTGAAAGTAGTCGAACGAATAACCAGAGAGCAACATAGACATCATAGACCGACTGACCGACTGACTGAGTGACTGACCGACTGACCGACTGACTGACTGACTGACTGACCGACTGACTGACTGATGCATCTAGACTGACTAACGGACTGAATGACTACCTAAGTGACTGACTGTTCGTTTACTAAGATGTTCGTCTACTGAACGCAACAATCATTAGAATTTGGCCAGAGCTGTCTTCTGTAGATCATCTCGACCCAGACCAAATAACCCGATCACAACTGATCACTGTCATCAGCCTCACATTTCACACGAATTTTCTGCTCATCGCACTTCACATGTATCAATGTTTCTCCGTCGATTTGTTTGCCTTCTTATGTGTCAATATTTGTTGAGATCTGATAATTACTGTCCGTTCTCTGGTGTTTTCATACTTTTAATCGGCGGTTTGCCGCCAGACACAGTGCTCTCTTGTCATGCTCCCCGTGTCACACATTCGTCCTTTTAAAGACCTAACAGAAGGCAGAGGGGGTGTGCTTTGCTTGTCCGACCGAGCTAAAGCTACACAGTTAGGATGGAATGATTCGGTTCCATGGGCCACGTGATAATTGCTACCAACATAAGCCACATAAGCCCCGCTAGACAGCCTTTTACTTGCCAACTTTCGATTAGTTCCAGATAAGTCTGGATGCCACCTTTACCCTTGTTCAAGGATGGGGTGGAGAAAAGGCTCTTTAAACATATTCGAAAAGCAGCTAGGCCGGGGTATGTCATATAACTACGGTAAACAATAAATTTCTGGTAGAACCTCTCAACACCAGCTTTTTGCAAACCTCCTACGATTTGGGCCTATTGTTTAGGAACAACCAGTCGGAGGAGCCAGATGCCATAATCTGATGTCGATAACTAAGAGGCGCTTGGAGAATTTCTTGGCCAGATTGTCCACTAGAGCTGATGAACTTTATACCCAGAGATCAGCTAATATTCTGTCTTTCTCTGCAGCCAATTCTGCAGGGCCTCTCTTCTTCACTCGTTTAGGTTACTTGGATGACCTTACCTAGATGAAAGGAAACTTCTTAAGCAGATAATGGACAAGTGGAGTCGGCCAACAAGAACTAACTAAAGCATAGAGAGAACAGGATAAGGAAGTTAAGAGGAGACAGGACAAAAATAAATACATTTTAGAGAGAACAACTGAAGCGGAAGATGCAGGAGAAAGAAGGTTCTAAAAGTTTGTTTCGTATAGTGAAGGCACTTTCAGGAAACACAGGAATGCAGAACCCAACCCCCCGATGAAAATATCGATGGACAGATGACAAAAACGTATGAAAAACAGCTCAGACGCTGGAGGGAACATTTTGAGGGAATACTAAATTGTCCAGAACCAACAATACAACAGTTTTTTTCCCAGGGCTTGAACTGGGAAGAGGAAGTTGAGAAGTTGGAAATCGACATACAGTGAACGCAATGAAAAAGTGCTTGGTAATAATAATCATCTGAGAACTTCTATAGCGCCACTGTAATAATGATCAAAGCATCCATCGATGGTCGCTACTAAGCAAAATCGTTGTGCAATCCAAATTTCATGGTGAGTCTGGTCGAAAGCTAAGAAGGGAATCCGAGAAGATAGAAACATTCTACGGAGGAAATGAATCCAGAAAAATTGAGTTTTTAGTCGAGATCTGTAGGCCAGAACAGACTTTGCAGAGCTAACGGTTGCCGGAAGAGAGTTTTAGAATCTAGGGCCTATTATTATTATTATTTTTATTATTATTATTATTATTATCATCATCATCATCCATCATCATCATGACATTTAACATCCTTAGCGCAGAGAGCGCCTCTGATGAGTTTATCTTGAAGAGGAGCTATACAAATTTCAAATTACAATTACAATTACATCATCATCCATCATCATCTTCTTCTTCATCCTCATCATTATGACTACTAAATAGTAAATTCGATTCTAAATGGCAGAGTCCTTGACTATAAGTGATCGTGGCGCAGAAGGTAGTTGAAATAATCAACCCCATTCTGACAAACATTATTGAAGCGAAAGCAAATGCCACTGGAGTCTTAGTTGTCATCTTCAGACACTTGGTTTTCCTAACAGTTTTCACTCTCAGCTTCTAAACGCGCATAAAGAGATTTTGCTTCATTGGGTCAAGACGGGCACAAATCTGCAAGAAATACAAAAAAAAATTGATTTTCACCTTGAATGAACTCCAGCGCAATTGATGCACCATATGCGTAGTGTAGACTGAGCACGTAAGCACTCCAGACAGCATTGCCACTTCCGAATATTGGACTGTTAATGTTGTCGCACATTTACGAAAGTTATCAGCATCGTTTTTGTCATTTTGGAAGCATTATGGGTAACTTTAATCCTCTTAGTAGTTTATTCAGCAGTTCGACCGCCTATGATAGAATAAGATTTACTTGGCCCATGCTCTCTACACGGAGTGACTTTTCCGTAGGCTGAAAACCTATCAGTACATTACAATATGTACAATACAACTGTATTTTATACTTCCATCTTTCTAAAGTTCAGAAGTGTGCACCTTACCATACAACAGAGCATCGATGGCGCTGAGCAATTGTGCGTGAAGGACAGTTGCTCAAGGTCCATACACAGTAAGCGCCTCGGAACTGGATCGAACCCTCATAGTCCACGTTACAGGCTGAGCGTCTAACCAATCGGCTACCGTGCCACACTGAACATTCATTGTACCTACACATGTTAAATGTTCTATGCTACCCAAGCTGCTCTAAACAGATAGTTTATACTGTGAAGCATTAGTGCGGTTGTTAAGCCCTTGACCGATAACGTCCCAACTGCTCTTGAGTTCCGTCAGCTAAAATGTCAACCCCACTCTGATACCTTGAAGATATTTCCTTTCATGTGTGCAGCAATATGTCTTCTGCATGAGAGATTTTAGCATCGTATTAATATTTATGCATTGGCTTGAAGAAAAATATAACATTTATATTATATACATGTGTCATCGTCTAGTATTTTCTGTTATGAACACTAATGAGAGTAGTCATGTGTTATGTCATTCTCGGAGTTTAGCCCCACCCATGACCTCTTGACCCTAGGAATTGGAACATGCCACCGGGTTCTTTCCGACGTTTTCATTTTTTGTCTCAACCTTACTTCAATTTGGAACGGCAACAAATCATACCCACTTCCACCCAAGCAGCAGCAAACATGAATATGTCTGTCGATTATATATGTCAGTTGATTACCAAAGTAAATCATTTAAATCTTTTAAGACTCACCAAACTGAAACGTCTTTGCCCTCCTTCTTCCTCGCAAAAAATCAAAAATGGCTCTACCGCGCAGAGTAGATATATGTAGGATATGTCACCAGATTTTCGAGTGCAAACTCTTTGGATTAAAATTCCAGAGCTGACAGCTCATCACAGAAAAACATCTTAATTGCTGAATTACAGTCTCACCGTAACTTTTTAGAAAATATATATCAACTGAGAATTTACGTGTTTTTAATACTGTGTGCGGTTTCTGCTTGTAGGCTACTCTCTGAGATTCAAGTTGCTTCCTCTGCAACTGTAGTTTAGTGCTTTGCTCTCTCTCTCTCTCTCTCTCTCTCTCTCTCTCTCATTCTCTCTCTCTCATTCTCTCTCATTCTCTCTCTCCCTCTCTCTAGTTCTATTAGTTCTATTATATGTTTCATCCTTTTTTGTTCGGTCTCGAGTCTTCCTTGTTCAGCTTCAGCTCGTTCTGTCCTTCCAATTTCCATTTATAGCCTTTGCATTTTAATTTGCTGCCTTTAGTGTTCCATTTGCAATTGTCTTTCTTCTCTGTCCATACCCATTACGTGTAGCATGGCTTCCATAGTTAATTGGGCGAGAGGAGGTTTCTCCACTGGCTTTCTCTCTGGCTTCGTCGTATTCCAGCTTCCGCTGCTTTCTCAATCAGCCACTCTTTTGCCAGTGCATCTAATAATACCTCTCGACACTAGCCTTAGTTAGGGCGTTTCCTATTTCGTCTAATAACAGATCGCGACTCAATTCTTTTATCTGCCTAGCGTTCTATCGATACTTAAGCAAGGCCTACTTTAGCCGCTCTGTGTCTAGTATCTTAATTTCTTCTGTTTTTCTGCAGACATTCGTTCCAGCATACTTATTAAATAACCCTTGACAAGAGCAATTTCTACACCGTAAGCATAAATTAATTCTTTACACCGTACGCAATGAGAAGACTCCCTTGCAAATGATAATCAAGTCATTAAAATATTCGTAAAATACTGTATACTGTATATGTTCACCTATCTTATCTGAAGCACTAATCTTCTCTAGACTGCTTCAGGTCGGCGTTGATTTCCTCAGCGAACGTCCTCCTTGTTGTCGACGACGGGATCTTTTCGAAGCGAAGACTCCAAACGAACCAACGATCACCAATAGAACTTGAAAAGTTGGCCCTCATGCGCCACCGTAGCTGAATTTCGAACCTCAGTCCTTTAATCTCTTCGCTTGCTTTCTTTGGCCGAAATCGTCCATCAGCGTCGGATTCTATCGTTGAATTTTCGTACATCACTATCTTCGTGACTTAAAGACATGCGAATCCCACCATTGCGGTCACTAAATAATGTCGACGATCTTTCGAAGGACTTTGAACTGTCATGTTGCCCGATCCGTAGCGCAGCGTTAACTTGGCTAAAGACACACAGTCTTTGATTTTTGTTGTTATAATTAAAACGAACAGTTTAATGGCAATCGTACTTAAATTGTCTTAGTTTCTAAACGCACTGTTCTATCAACGACATTTGTAGCTCAGACTTTGAACTTAGCATACGACAGACCAGTGCCACAAATATGCGCGCTGTCTTCTAACAATACACCCGTAATTGCAATATATAGGCTGCTTCTCGCCGGGTCAGTAGACAAGTCTAGACATGGCTCCCTGTATAGCCCAATCGCGGGTTTTCCAAAACCCGCAGACTCATCACAACGTAGGAAGGTCGTTTCCTGCGCGAGCGCTCACGTGATAAAATTCGCGTTGCCAAGAATAAATTCTGATGTCACCACGCCTTTCCGCAGAGCGCCGCCTTCCAATCACATTCCCACCATGTGTTCGATGCGTGCCAGCCAGCACATGCTCCGCATGTTCACAAACATATCGTTAACCCGTTGATTCATGAAAAATTCCTATACAAACGCCCGCTTAAAACTTGCAAATTAAGCAGCGCAGTTATGTTAACAGAAGCGTTATCGCGATATTCAGAAAAAACGAAACCAGTACTGAAGAAGTCGGTATTCAGAAAACCAAAAATACCGAAACCGGTGATAAAGAACCGAAATAATCGAAAAGTTGGTATACGGAGAATGCAAGCATCAAAATATTAGTTTCCCTCACAAATATTATTTTTCGTTCAATGAACAAACATTAGTATTGTTTAATGTCTAGATGTTGACAAATACACAGGTGTTCCATCACTGAAAAATAATAGCAGGCCTAATGTCCTATCTGTATGCTAAATGACGTAGGCCTACTACGTAGCGGAAGTTGTGGCGTCGTGCGCTACACTTGGGTAGAACACTCCACCAGCCAGTCGAAATTTCTAAAAGTGGCCCAGGTCGCTATAGGTCGTACATAGGAATTCCAGCAACATCTGTGGTTATAACGAGAGTGTTTTCCAAGTGTGGTCTTGTTTGTTCTAATAGGTGTTCATCGCTCAGTCCACAGCACTTTGAACAGTTAGTGTTTCAGCGCAAAATTTGTCGGACGGCGAATAAACCAAGACTGAACTTGTTGGGCAAATACTGGACCTAGTATTCGCCTAAAGATGACAATTCAGAAAGTTGCTTTACACTTTATGAGGCGTCATGTACAGTAAGCCCACTAAAGGCATCTAAGAACTGATCATCACAGTCGAACACATAAAATACAATATTAATTTTTAACATATGATTCTGCGACATTAAAGAACACTGCTGACTCTAGAAATTGCAACTTGCACACTGCACAACAGCAAAGGGGACTATAAACTAAAACTGCTAAACTTAAAAGTTAAAGAACACATAAAAACCGAAAACCGATACCGGTGTCGCGATATTTAAAAACGCCGAAGGCGATACCGGACCGGGCCGACTTTGAAAAAATACCGAGATAAATAATGAAGGCATATACCGATTGTAAAAGCCGATACCAGATAAAATACTGATACCCAGCTCTGTATATATCACCTGGTTAAGAGTAAAACCTCTGAATTCCTCCCACCAGTTTAGCACCAAATCACGACCTAGCAGAATGGTTTTATAGTTCTATTCCTGCGTTTCCAGGGTAACGAGAATTAAGCTGAGAAACTCGTCACATATCGCGCGCCCTTTTCCGCACCTGACCTCATCTGTTTGTTGAGCTTCATAAAGAAAAATTCGTTCGGGTGTTTCATTTTTGTCTTCATAAAATAGAAATACATAGAAAATTAAGTACAAATCTTAACTCAGTCTTTCGCCGGCACGATTTAACTGTATGATCTTGTATAGGGCATTTGAGTAGCCTAATGCATAATGCATCATCACCTGATGGCCGACAGAGTTTACTGTCAAAAACCACACAGCAGCAGTTAACGACGATTTCCGAATCTGAGTGGCAGGCAAATCCCTGACCAGAGATAAGTTAATCAGTGCAGTCTTGCCTTTAAGCTCTGTCGTTGAAAACAAAAGGTGACTTGAGAAGAAAACGAAAGGGTTGGTTCCTCCTGCTGTTGCTGCTGCTCCTTTGGACTGTAGCAGTGTGACTGAGATAACCTCGGTTGCCCAAGGGTCAACTCCGGCCCAGATGGCCTATATTGTACGAGGGGATTCCGATACGTAGCGGAATCTTTGGTCTGGCATCGGTTCATCGTTTGGCACCGATGCCAGTCGGCATTCGATGCCGTTTCATTGGCATTATTGTACAACTGATAGCCACCTGGCTTGGTTAATGGGCCACTTGCATGTGCCGGCGTCTTAATCGATAGCTAACTGGACTAGGCTGTCGACCTGCCAATTGTACGTGGCGACACCACAGTGACATTGAGTATGAAGTCATTCGATTAATTCGAATATCATTGATGCAAGACGTATTCTATTAAATTCTATTCTAATGACTTCTATAGCGCCGTAATAACTCTGCCTGATGCATCAATCGATGGTCGCTTCAAGGACAATCGTACTCAAGGTTCATAATCTATTGGAGAAGCCATAGCACAACTAGGATTCTAAGTGCAAATTAACACTGCAAATTAACCGGGAACCTTTCTTCCTAGCTTCTTCTTAAAAACTGTGACAGTGTCATCCAAGCAATT
The DNA here is from genome assembly GCA_964023275.1 of Norana najaformis. Classification (NCBI taxonomy): domain Eukaryota; kingdom Metazoa; phylum Annelida; class Clitellata; order Crassiclitellata; family Hormogastridae; genus Norana; species Norana najaformis. Next base: position 14,110,143 of record OZ029921.1, read on the forward strand.
CCAAAAGTCTACAACTCTGCACTAAAAATATTTGCCCTAATATTCCTTTCAGTTTCATAAATAATTTATAGATCTACCTGTGTCCTCGGGTCGCCTTTTGCTTGGTGCCAGTTCAAAGAATCTCTTCCATTGCACTGCTTCCTTTCCAGTGATGATCTTCTGAGCTTCGAGTAGGTCGCCTCTGCTCCTTTTTCTCTTCAGTATTGTTAGCCCACACTGTTTCAACCTTTCTTCATGGCTCAGACATTGTAACATCGAATCATTTTGGTAGCTCTCCTTTGCACTTTCTCCAGTTGTTCTATTTAATATATTTCAGATATTCCATATTCAGATAGTCCTTAGCTGGATGCAGTACTCCAACTGTGGCCTCATCAATGATTTATACCACCTGAGTATTCTATCCATGTTACTGCTGACAATTGTCCTTTTGATCATACCCAAAGTTAAGTTAGCATTTTTGCTGCTTCAGCACACAGCCTAGAAGGTGTTGCACTCTTATGTATAATTACTCGAGTCCCTTTTTTCATCACTCGCTTTCAATACCTTACCCGCATTTCATATCAAAATTCTTTCTTCATCTTCCCGGTGTACATCACCGTGTACTTTTCGAAATTAAAAAGCAGCTGCCAGTCATGAGACCATTTGAACGTTCTTCTTAGATACTCTCTCAGTATATCCGCTTCTTCTTCTTCAACCACTGCTCTGGATAGTTTCGCATCATCCGCAAACTTAGATATTTTAGAATTTACAAATGTCATCATCCATATTGTTGATAAAAACAGTTGTTGATGAACAGCAGTGGTCAGCACTGATCCTTGTAGCGCTCTGTTTAGCACACTTATCCATCTAGAATAATTGTCTCCTATGCCCACTTTTTACCTTCTGCCTATCTAATTCCGGTAGGTCAGAGAAACCAGAAGTTAGGCTGATGTGGGTAAACAAGTTGAAACGAATGAATCTTAAATTTAGACCTGAAGGACATAAAAATTGACAGAATGGCCTGAACTGGACAACGAATTCCAAAGCCTTGGACTGCTTACCGAAAACTCCCGAGATCCCAACGCTGTTCTGGTGCAAGGCACAACTGTCGCATGATCGAGTGCAATATTTATTGGTATAAGGGGTTTGTTTGGAACATAGAGAGGTCGTCTGAATTAAATGTAGTAGTTTTGTGAATTAAAAGACAGATTTTAAACTGAATTCTCTGCTCAATGGGCAGCCACTGCAATGAATGCAACATTGGAGTAATATGCTGATATTTATGGCTCTGGCGAGAGTTTTTAACCAGTCCAGCTTGCGCAGGTCTCTCTTAGTAATGCCAATAGAAAGTGAGTTAACTCCTGGAAAAATAATTGCTAATCGCCTGAGCTGTCAATTCTCGTCCCCCAGCCTATATCGTCTTTTCAATCTGCCTATGGCAGATTCCACTGAAACTGTTCCACTTACCAATTCACAATCCATGGATAAAACAAATGTAACTGCTCTCAGTTTCCTTGATCTATCTGCAGCTTTAATACTGTTTATCATGACATACTCTTTCACCGTCTCGGTCTTTCTGGGCCCGTTCTTACCTGACCCTCGTAATCGGTCAGTTCGTATCAACCAACTCACTTCTGCGACCACTGCCTTGAACTGTGGCGCTCCACAAAGCTCTGTAGTTGGGTCGCTCCTGTTTACATCAGGCCTATATAAGACTCCACTTGGTTCGCTACTTTCTGATAGCTATCTTGGCTAACACTTATATGCTGCTGATGATACCCAGCTATTCCTCTCATTCGGCAGCTGCACGTCTAATCCTGCCTTCCAACTACTTGGTTTTGGATTATATTCAGCCTTGGACGGTGTACTGGTGGTATTATACTTCTTCTGAATCTTTCAAAAACTTAATTCCTTCTTCTAAGCACAAGTCAACAACTTCGTAAATTTGATTACCTTACATCTATTCAGCATGGTTTGCTTGTCAATCGTACTGAATACACATGCAGTCTAGGCATAATATTTAACTCCAATATGTATGTCATTTCCTAATCATGTTGGCACCATACGCTAATCAGCTGAATTTCACAGGCGGAATATTCGTGGCATCAGATCTCTTTTGCCTCATACTGTCTTCATCTCAGCAACTACGTAATGCATTGGTTTCTATAAGACTTTACTACAAGGCATAGTTGTTTAGGGTAGTGGTTTACGGTAGAAGTTTAGTGTTGTAGTTTATGGAGGTAATTCAGGGTAGTACTAAAACGGAAGTCCTGTTATGAAAGCCCGTTTCTAATAGACATCGAAGGCCGATGTCTATTCGCACATGAAAGCTTTTTGAGACTACAATTATTGCTGTTGCTTGCAGTTTCGACGTCTCTACTGTATGTAACCTGTCTAGGCTACAGAGCGAAACACTTAAAAGTCGGCCAACGGGTAAATGCAGTGATTACCGTTTGTGATCTATGGCTCGACTAATAGCGGAAATTATACCCTAGATGTCAGAAATTACAATGTAAACCAGCCGCAATAAAGCGAACAGCTGTGGCGTTTAATTTTTCATGTTGCTGGGACTACCTGTGTCGTCCTTCTGCTCATAATACTCGTTCGTAAAATATGCAGGTGTTCTAAGTACGTGGCATCAAAAGTCAACTTACTGCCTTGTTGTAAACCATCTTAATTGGGATCTGTTTCTCCACTAGCACTCGCTAGTTGTCCTTCTCACTTTAAACAGTAGGCTTATATATCTTACAAGTCTGACTCTCTATGTATCTGCGTGTCTGTCTATGTGCTTGTCACTGTGTTGGTACACTTTTGTATCTATGTTTATGTATATGCCTCTGTCTGTCTGTCAAATGCTTTTCAAAATTAACACAGTGGACGAGAGCTAACCCGTACAAAGACTCTGAAGGTTCGAATCTGGTCGAAGAGGCGTGCAATGTATGCTGGAGACCTTGAGTAAATGCTTTACACAGAATAATTGCTGTTAGTCGATATTTTTCATTAGGCAATAAAGCAAAGCAAAAAGTACACAAAAGAATAAACGAATGAGGGTAATGTTTTGCCTGTTGCTTTTAGATTGATATAAAAAGCTAGGCGAGCACAGAAGATGTCCAGATTTAACCTAAAAGATCACAGAGGAAGCAGAACAATTTGTTTCTTTCTGTGAAGAATCGCTTTGTCAGCCAGCATCGATGGCTCGTTTTCCACCGTTCTACGTATATGGAATTGCCTTCCTTTTGACATTTATCTGTCCTGCTTCTACTCATCCTTCTCTTCCTCGTTCTCTATATTCCGACTTTCTGTCTCCCTCGTTTCTCTTGTCATCCTTTCGTTGTTTTCCTTATTCATCATCATCTGTGCCCATCAGGGCAAACATGCATATTCGGAGGATTCTTACAAAATTATTTGCTGGCGTTGACAGAACGAAAAAGAGCTTAATATAATAATAATTATTACAGTAACATAATAATAGTTAATACACAGCGGAGTTTCGAACCCGTACTCTCTGAGTTACAAGCCCAGCACTCTCTCCAATAGGCTGCCGTGTCCCACAGAGCGGCGCTATATAATTACCTGTCGTTGACATAAAGCAAGCAGTCTAGCTGTTAATATGCCAAGGTAAAATAAAGCATTTGATTCGTATATCGACATTGGTACATGGGCTGTTGGTATATTTCCGCTGAAAAATGTTATGCTTAAAAAACATGTTAAACAGCAGTAAATCAGTAACCTTTCGGTGTAAAAGTCTTATGATGCACAGATATTCCATCACGGAATTCAGAGGTGAACATCCTAGGCGTTAGAAGTCGGGCACCATGTCCCCCTATTGATTAGTAAGTAAGCCTAAGCAATGAGCGACTGCATTACTATATCACGCCATAAAATTCAGCACAGATCATTGTTTTTATTGTTCACTTGACATATATTTGTTTTAGACAAATCAGTCAGACTAATCTTGTGCGTTGCCATTAGACACGACGACTCATTAGCTGACAGATAAGCTTTCAAACGAATAGTACACATGATTATCAGCAATAAAGACTACAGAAAGATCGACATTAGACATTTTGAATCAGACAATTCAGTCGGCTTCTACTCATATCAGGTTAGAATATATCCAATTAACGACGAAAAGGAAGTGCTCAGAGACACGACAGAGTTCAGTTTTGTCCTCATAAACCTATGACAATAATGGGTACAATTAGTCTTCGATTTAAGAATCTTTCTCGACTCGATATACTAAGCAAATGATGAAACGATGCTCTTCCTATCTTCGTGTTTGGTTATATTTCGTGCTTGCCTACATCTGCTAGTCCGTCCTCTTTCCTTTCCATTTAATTACTGTGGGTTTAATAGCCTTAGTTTAATCCAGGCGCATCTCATTGTCACGAAAACCGATTCAGCGACTCTTCCTAATAATTCGCACGCGAACTTGATGCAGCGAAGCCTAAAGACTCTACAACGCACCTTTATAATCGTACCTGTCCGCTGATGCAAAAGTTTATTTTGAGAGGCGAAATTGCATATAGAAGAGCTAACGGATTATCATGCATGGGAGGATAGCCGCACTTCATAGGGATGACAGGATGTTGCTTTAAAAAAGAACCTCATTAATAAGGAAAAGCGAATGTGCTAGAAATCCAAAGACACAAAACGACTGCACATCGACGGCTCATTAGCTGACAGTAACACTGGACAACAAAGATTCTGCTTTCTGATCACTTTTAGGGATGTCTTGTGGATTTTGAGCTTCTGTTCACGAAATCACCTTAAACTTTTCCTATCACGTAACTTTTTTGAAATCATCCGTTTTGTGATTTTCTCTTACATTTTCAGTGTACTAATATGTTGCCCACTGTTTAGTTTAGTCCATGCATGCCTGGACACGCATTCAGTGCAGGTTGCATTGCGACGTGCAATGGAAATGGCAACGCTTATGCATGCCTGGGCATGCCTGGGCATGACTGGGCATGCTTAATTAGGATGGATGCTGACAGGACAAGCTATAAAAACAGCTCGCATACACGGATGCTATGCATTACGTTGATATCAGTTTGTACGTATGCTAATGCACTTGTTCTACAGGCATAGACAGCATAGTGTGTGTACTTAACAATAGAATTTACTGTCTACAGGACGATTCGTTACAGGAGAAATGTCTCATTAATGTCGAAACAGCCGCAATACATTACATTTGTGGCGAGCATACGCTTAAGCCTCAAAGGCGCAGCACGACTGCGCTTACAATTATTAAGAAAGCATATGAGCTCTACTTCGCTTGTAAAATTGGTGATCGAAACAAACCCTGGGCTCCTCACATCTGCTGTGCAACATGTGTTGTCGATCTGAGGGCTTGGCTCAGATGTAATCGGAAGGCAATGCCGTTCACAGTCCTGATGATATGGCGAGAATAGAAGGATCACGTGACCGACTGTTACTTCTGTCTGACCGATGTCTCTGGCTTCTCTGCTAATAATAAGAAATCTATTGAAGACCCGAATCTGCCTTCAGCCATGAGACCAGTGCCACATGACGACAGTTTGCCATTACCGAAGCCACCAGAGACACAGGACCTAGATATTGCAGAATGCACGAGCCAGACGTGGAAACGACATTGATCTAAATTTTGAACCGTATCTGTCCGGTGAGCTTCATCTAATATCACAGTCAGAATGAAATGACCTGGTCAAGGGCTTAAGTTTGTGAAACAACAAAAGCAGAACTACTTGGTCCTGACTGCACAGACAGGGTTTGCTGTCGCCATGTACAAAAATTTCTATCTTTCGGAACCTCCAAGCAGATATGAGAAATTTCTTTGCGCAGGTTGACAACCTCTGTTTCTGCACTGAAATTGATGGGTTGTTCACAGCTTTGGGGTGTGAGTATGACCCACAACAATGGCGTCTTTTAATAGATTCCTTTCTGTCAAGCATGAAAGCTGCTTTGTTACATAGTGACAAAGTCCACCATTCAATACCTCTTGACTACGCAGTACGAATGAAAGAAACCTATGAAAACAAGGAACTGTTGTTGAAACACATGCAATACAGCAACTACAACTGGAACATCAGTGGTGATCTAAAAAATATTGGAATTGCGACCCGGAATGCAGTTCGGATACACCAGGTACTGTTGTTTCATTTGCGAATGGGACAGCCGCGCTAAAGAGTCTCATTACTTTTAAAAGAACTGGCCGCTCCGTAAGCGTTTGGTTCCAGGGTAGAAAAGTGTGGCACGTAAACCACTTGTTAACACAAGAAAGATATTTTCGCCTCCTTTTCATATAAAACTCGGACTGATGAGAAATTTCTGGAAAGCGATGAAGAAAGAAGGTGAAGAATTTCGATATTTGAGAACAATATTTCCAAGAATAACTGACGCCAAGATTAAGGAAGAGGTTTTTGTTGGTCCACAAATCAGACACGTCATCAATGACAAACGGTTTGAAGATCTGTTATTGGGACCAGAGAAAATCACATGGAAGGCATTCAAGGATGTTGTTGAGAATTTTCTTGGCAACTATGGCGCACCAAACTACTTCCAGCAGTTTGACAACATGCTTCAAGTATACAGTATCATAAAGTGCAACATATCGCTGAAGATTCATTTTCTTCATTCACACTTTGACTTCTTCAATGCTAATCTTGGTGCAGTCAGTAACGAACACGGTGAAAGGTTTCAATAGGACTTTGCGACGATGGAAAAGTTGTATCAGGGTAATCGGAACTCATCAAAAGATTTTCCGACTATTGTTGGACACTGAAACGAGAAGCATGAGATTCCGAGTACAAGCAAAATTCAGCAGCAAAACACTTTTAGCTCAGCTGAACTAATGCAATATGTCGGCATCATTGTGCGATTAGACACCCTCATCTATAGTATAAGTTAATTTTATGTTTCTCCAAATTCCTACGTGATACAGTCATTCTGAAATTATATTTGTGTTCAGCTTGAAGCTGTCTATCATAAATAAACAACAAAAATTTCAGGAGCAAAACTTCTGAAAACATTTGTTTATCAAGTGATATATGAAACGGGATGTAAACTTACAAGGAATCGATGTATTTCGGCAGGTCTATCAAAGTGGCATTCAATCCACCCAACAGGCATATATGGCAGTGGCGAAGGTGTTCTCAATAAAAGTGCAAGACAAGTAAAGCAAGGCTTCGAGGTTTTGCATTCATGATTCACGCAACATCATGCGCCATCTTGATCAACTGGTGATCTAAGTTAATTTGTCTGATCCAATGACTTCTACAGCGCCGTTATCATTACGTAATGGTCGATTCCAGTGAAATCGCAGCCAAAATCCAATTCCGTTGAGGAAACCAGGTCGAATTCCGACAGGTCGGCGAATCAAGTTTACGGAATTAGTTTACGGTGGGTAAGCAAGTTGAAGTGGCAGACCCCTCCCCTAGGAGGGACTAATTCCAGCCAGAAGGAAGAAGAAGTCTTAAGCTTGGACGTGAATGACATAAAAGAACTGACAGGATGAATAGATCTTGGTATAGAACTCCAAAGCAGCAAATACGAACACTCGAGAACTTAACACTGTCCTGGTACAAGGCACAACAAGAGTCATATTGTTCACGGATCGAGTGCAATTTTGTTGATATGACGGTTCAGCATGGAACATAGAGAGGTTGGCTAATTTAAATGCAGTACTTTGTGAACTACAAGACAGGTTTTAAAGAAAACTAGATTCTTTGCTCAATGGACAACCAGTATAACGAATGCAATGTTTGTGTGGTATGTTGAAACTTACGTGTTTTGTGATGGCTCTGGCCAAAGAGTTTTTGAACCATTTGTAGTTTGTGCAGGTCTCTCTTAGCGATGCCAATAAAAAGGGAGTTACAACAGTCAAATCTGCTAGTAGGATTAAGAGAGTATGAGGCAAAAGAGATCTGATTCTATGAATGTCAAGTATGTGAAATTGAGCTGATTAATATATGGCGCCAATATGATTAGGAAATGACATTGTGGAGTCAAATACTATGCACAGACGGAATGCGTATTCAGTATGACTGACAACCAAGCTACCCAACTAAACAGACGTAAGTCAATCAAATTTACGAAGTTGTTGACTTGTGGCTAGAGGAAGAAATTAATTTTTGAAACATTCAGAAGAAGTTTATTACTAGCCATCGAAGACTGAACATCAGTGAAAACTGAAGCAAGTAATTGGAGAGCAGGTTTAGACGTACAACTGTCGAATGAGAGGAACAACTGGGTATCATCATCGTACAAGTCGTAGTAAAGAGAGCTTTCTGTAAGTAGTCATAAGTAGTGAACGGAGTGGAGTCATATGTAATATAAACAGGAGCGGCCTCAGCACAGAACTTTATGGAACGCCAGAACTCGAGACAGTAGGCGCAGAAGTGAATTGGTTGATACGGACTGACTGAATACGAGAGTCAGGTAAGATGCGAACCAAGGGGGGGGGGCGGGTCCAGAAAGACCGAGCCAGTGTTCGAGGCGGTGAAAGAGTATGCCATGATTAACAGTATTAAAAGCTGCAAGAAGAATGAGAGCAATTATGTTGTCCTTATCAGTGGGGCTGGTCCTGTGATTATGAACTGGTAAGTAGGGCAGTTTCAGTGGAATGGTATTAGCAGTAGGTGGAATAGAAGGGAAGGTACAGGTTGTAGGACGAGAATTGACAGCTAAGGCGATTAGCAACTAGGTTTTTCTGAATTTTGAAAATAAATTTGAGTCGAGATGCAGCGATATTTTTGATAGATCGTTAGCAGAGGTTAGACTATGGCCTGCAAAACTGGCGGAGAAGCAGAGACATTGACGATGGATGTGATAATTAAGCCAGTGACATAAAAAGCATCCTTTAAGAAGGGCGGTAGGTCTAAGTCACATTGTTTATCAGGAGATGAGAAAATGAGATTACGAATCTCAATCAGAGTTGCTGGTTGAAGCAGACTGAGAAGAGGCGGAGGAGATTTAGAGTATGAAACGCATTCAGATGAAGGAACGTTCGAAAAAGTTGAGTCTTACTATGTCTGCATATATGTACTGTACGTATGTGTGTATGTATGTATGCATGTATGTATGTCTATATCCGATTATTTGCATAGCGCCTTTAATAGCCTCATAAATGCGCTAAAAAGTGCTATCTAATAGTTCTGAAAAGGTGCGATTTAATATGAGCTGGAAATGTTTCGGAGAAGTAGGTATTTTCAGAGGAAGATTGTTCCAGAAAGCCCCAAAAGCATTGTCGTACGGGTATGCGGGACCAAAACGCGTCTTCATGGACCGCTGGACGCAATGACCGTCGACCCGGCTGATCTTAGGGCCGAGATCTTGTCAGAAAAGAAGCTCATAAACCTGTTGACAAAGGAAGATGTGATGAGCTCTGGGGCATTATTGCATTTGTCGCGGTGTTAGATTTTTATTCACCGTCTGCCATAATTGTCTTGGGAAAGAGGAGCTCTCGGAGACCAGACGAGACAAATAGGTGGACTTGGCTTATGATAAAAGTTTACGGATATTACGACATTGATGCCTGAATTTGAGGAGATTATACGACAAAGTGGGAGCATCACCAACACCTCTAAAGCCGGCTGCTGAGTCTCCTAGCAGCCGTAATGTCTCAGTTATATCAGAGCTGGGAAAGGCTTGTTGCAACCTTTTAGCCTTAGCAGAAATGAACTTATCCATGATTTTGGATCAAGTCGAAGTTGGTTGGGCCGCCAGTTCGGTTAGAGTCTCTGCTGGGCAAGACCACAGAGGGAGATAGGGTGGTAGCTTTGTGGGTGGAAACGTTGAGCATTTTCCAAGGATAGTAACTGATGAAAGAAAACGTAGGAGCGGCTTAGGGTGGAAAGAGTAGTAATGGCAGTACTTATGGTTATACAGTTATGACTCAGAAGAAGAGATTCGTAACAACAGAACATCTAGACTCTTATAGCAAGACATGTGCGCAAGTCTAACATGCTTGATAATTTTCGTAACTGGTAACTTGTCTACCTTTCACCCACATTCGTCTTGGGTTGATTCAGGACAAATGGCCCTCTGTACGCCTACAATGAGTGTCCACTCGTGTTGGGCGAGACTTTTTTATCGTCATATATTCGCATCAGCACTGCACAACTTATATGACGCATATACGTGGGTCTTACTAAGTTTTATAAACTTTCTGTCTGCTCCGTGGATCGTGATCCAGAGCCAAACGTCTGTCATCCTTTTCATCAGCCGGTTTCACTTGATTCATCAGGTCTTAATTGGCAAGGTTGCTCGACTTGGCTCAGTGAGCGCTGAATGATGACGAAGCTGCAATTACGATGAAGACGAATGGATTCTGGTTTAAATGCGATCAGGTGCGTTCGCTTTTGGAGACTTGTACATCTTTAAGAATATCTAATCAGTGAAGGCCAACACATTTTGACCAAGGTTACACCACAACCAATTCCTGTGCCAGAAGTCAAGGCCAAGACTATAATCCAGACTTCGCACAAGAGCGGATCCAGAGGCCAGTCTGCTAGGGCCAGTTTTAATTTGTGGAGAAACCATGGGCTTCGTTCCCAAACCTAAACTTAAGCTGAAGTGGCGATAGCCGTAAGTCGAAATCTGGGCATACTTTGAATGAGTTAACAATTTATTTACTTATAGATATAACCTACATGTATAATATATTTGTAATTATGTATATACATAATATATATCAAAATTTATTGAAACATTTTAAGCTTTTAAGCTTGTAGTCATGTTGTGAAACACTTAGCTGGAATTCGCATAACACTAAATTTTTTATGGTTCAACCTTATCGTTCATTGGTAGAAATCATGAAAATAATTATAATAGAAATGCGCGACAGTAGGAAAACCACATGGATGTTCAATTTGTAGCTCTGTTAAAAATGTTTATTACTTAACCTTGTTCGCTAAACATGGGGATTCGTACTAAACACATAATTGGACACTGTAGAAGTCAGAAATCACGGAAATTACCAAGCAGTTAAACTTATGCTCATGTTTTAAAAAAAATATGTGTTAATGAATTACAAAGCGCTGACAAAAGTTTTACCAGACGGTAAGCAGTGACGGATTTGCCATAGGCGTGGTAGGGGCGGTTCGCCCCCGCGTCCCTCTTGGTTATATGCTGGAGCCCCTCAGCCCAGACCCGTGCATTGTGGACTGCCGAATGTGGCGCCCCTCTGGAAATGCTCTTGCCCCTCCACGCAAGCAATCCTGGAGCCGCCACTGATGGTAAGGCTATGTGCATGACTACGTGAGGTTTCTAAGCGATGCCGACTATTTACACCATCAAGAGGCCAGCAGTTGATAAACGCCATAATTATGTAGCACCTTCTCGTGCGCCAGCGATCCAGCCATCCAGCCGCGATCACCGAATGTAGATTTAATAATTGACGGGTCTTTCCGGTCGCTGGTTCGGCCTTAGACGACGACCGATTAATTGCATATATGTCGGTAATAAAGCGACGAGGAAGCAACACGGGCGAAGGGCCATTGAATGATATATGGGGCTGATAGAGGCCGTCGACGAAGGAGGAGGAGGAAGGATGATGGTCAGCAGCGGTGATTGGGTCATTACGGAGGGATGAGGAGAACGCTTAGGCGGCGCACACTGTTCGACGCCCGCCTGTCCGGTGATGGATATCCGTCGAATTAGAATCGCAACGTCTGTGCTCGAAATCAAATGCCTTCTCTGTCTGCCGCTGAAGCCTCGTCTATCTGCTGCTGCTGCTGGTGATTCTGCGGCTGGTGATGCTGCAAATGCTTTCGAGATAATGTCTAATTTTTTGCGGTGAGAGGCCGACAGCCTGGCGCACGGACCACCAAGGAACGATGCATTAGGTCCTTGAGTGGCGACGCATTTTTCTCTAACGACGAGCAACGCTATTCGAAGTTGTTACGAATTTCTCGCATCACGTGACGTCGTTCGTGTTTTCTGTCGAATGCGACAGTAATTGGTCGGCAAAGAGACATTAGATGATGCCATTAGATGCTTCTGCTGCAACATCAGGAGCAGTAGCTACTGCAGTGGCAGCCAAAAGCCAGAAGCCAAGCTGAGACCGTGACGGAGGCATCGGCGACGTTTCATTACACTTACAATTTGCACTCAAACACACAAGATTGCATCCTCAAGCTTCTATTTAGCAAGGATTTGTAGCCATAAATATGCAGTAGATAGTAGATGGTTGGGTAGATGGAGAGATACGAGGATGGATAGATGGATAAATGAAAGGATGGATAGATAGGAAGATAGACATGCACACGTACATGCATGCATACATAGGTGCATTTACAGGAACAGGCAGGCAGACATCGGACAGGTCAATCCATCTAACGATGGATGCATGAATCGACGGAGAGATGAACGGACGAATAGAAAACCGGAAAGCCGGACAGACAGATGGGTGCGTTTTATGGATGGATTAGCAAGATCTGTCAGTGTCGCTTGGCATAAGACATGCATTGCAACTCAGTATGACCTTTGACACAACCCATTAATAGAAATAGAGCAGCAACGAAACAAGCAGAAAACACGCAAAGCAACATAGATAAACAGAAAGAAAGATATAGACGGACAGATAGACAGAACAGTATTCGGACAAACAATCGATTTGTGGACATTTATCTTGCGCCTTTTAGAACGGCTCTAATGCGGAGAGAGTGGAACAGACAGAATTAGAACAGAGAAGCTCCGAAAGATAATTTCAATTCAGACAAGTGAAAGCAACATTTTTCATTTTCTGCGATAAAAGACGCTCAGATTGCCTGTTTGTTATCCAGTAATACCGAGAAAATGTCTTTGGATGGACGGATGGACTGACAGTTGCATCTATGCGTTGATGCATGAATGAATTGATGCATAAGTGCATTGATACATTGATATACTGATGCATGCAGTGTGTGAATTTTTTTACATAGGATCTTCTATTAATTTGGTTTCTGAAATTGCCTTTGGTTGCATCAAGATTTTGGCTACAATCCGTGTCATGTAATGTAAGATCTCTCAATAGCTCAGCAGAAGTGAAAACGAGCTTATTCGGCGGCGCATAAATCTAGCAGATTACTCGTCTGTGATATGGAATTGGTTGTCGTTTCTTGGCAAGAAAAGCGACGAATACATGCCTGGGGAATGCATTTCACAGCTGAGACCAAAACCCAGCCATGCTGCGTGCATTGTCCTTGATGACGTTTTTAAAACACTGCACCTGTTGTGACTTAAATACGAAGAACTGATTAAATGTATCATCATATCTTCCTCTGTTCGTTTATCCTCTGACTTCGATTAATAAAGCGACGATTTAACGAATGAATATTTAAGCACAGAAACATCGTTAACCTACAAGGCGAGACTTGGCTTCAGATTTACTCGCACCAATTACTTGCCTTTCTGCAAATGATGTCATTGTGCTAATGACATTTGTACTTTACTCTACTGTAGTGCAAATTTTACCCGTGAAATACGTGTCAAAGGCACTCGAATTAGCACATGATTCCCTTTGGACTGGTCATCGTGGGATTAAGGCCACTTCGAGTCTCATCCGCAAAGCATTTTGCTGGCCGGCCATGACAGATGATATCCAGGCGTATGTAAGATCATGCTCCATTTGTCAGAAGACAGCTACAGCTAAGAAAGCTCATAGAGCGCCATTAGTCGAAGTTCCTATAATCGAGACGCTGTTCGAAAGCCTGGTCATCGACGAAATGGGTCCAATTAACCCAAAGTCGTCGTCGGGTAAGAAGTTCATTTTAATCCTCGTAGAACAAACCACACCCTGGCCAGAATTTATCCCACATTCTAATACAACTGCTAAGAGCGTGTCCAAGGCAGTAATCGATACGTTTGCTCGGACAGGAGTTCCACGAATAGTAAAATCGGGCAGAGGTACCCACTGGAAGATATGCTAGGGATATCGTCAGCGTTTGCCACAGTAGAACATCATGAGATTGCAGGCAGCGCATAGCGAATGATAAGAGAAATGTTGAGGAAGGTGATTGAAGATGATCCGCGTTCATGGGAGAGAGCCCTTCCGCTATTAGCTTTCAGCTGTAGGCAGATCCCATCTTCAGTCAACGGTTTCTCTGCATTTGAACTCCTATACTCGCATGATGTCAGAGGGCGATTGCAGGTATTACAGGACACGTGGACAGGTAAGCTTCCATTAACTATTTAGTATTTGATTTTTTCGTCATTCAATCAGTCAGTCAGACTAACTACTAAAATTATTAGTTAATGGAAGGATATTTGGATCGATGACAAATTGTGTATTGTTTAAGCTAAAAATAGTTGATTCGCTGATGTGCTGCAAGAAAGATTGTCAGTCAGTCAGTCAGTCAGTCAGTCAGTCAGTCAGTCAGTCAGTCACTTAATCAATCGATCAATTAGTCAGTCTATAGTCAGTTAATCAGTCAGTTAGTCAGTCAGTCAATCAGCCAGTCAATGTGTCAGTTAGTAAGACAGTTAGTTAGTCCATCAGTCGATCAGTCAATAAGTCATTCGATCAGTGAGTTAGTTAATGAGTGAGTGAATAAGTCATTCAATTGGTCAGTTAGTCAGTCAATCAATCAGTCAGTCAGTCATGGGTTTCAAAACCTTCTGGCAGCATACAACCAGTAATTTTGTCGTTTGTTTGTTGGTCGGTCGGTCGTTTCTTCACTCATCCAGTCATTGTGCTGCTTTTGCCTGGCTTTCTATTAGTTCTGTTGGTCTGAACATTTGTTTGCCAGCTTTTGTCTCCTTTTCTGTCTGTCTGCTTGCATGTCTCGTTGAATGTGATCACGTTTCCTACTGACTTTGATGAAATTCTTCGTCCCAGTGTTTTCTTTCTGTCCAAATTGCCTCGTGAGCTGCTTTTCTCGTTCCCGCCTCTGAGGGTCAGACGGACGAGTAAACAGGTTTCCTTAAGCTCTCGGTCACCGGATTAGACACGAAGAACTAATGAATGCAAGATGGAAGGCCATAGAGGGAGTAGGGGCTCTAACAAAGATATAATAATAATAATAATATTAATATTAATAACAATAATAATAACAACAACAATAATAATAACAACAACAACAATAATAATAATAATAGTAGTAGTAGTAATAATAATAATAATAATTATAATAATAATAACAACAACAACAATAATAATAATAATAATAATAATAATAATATTATTATTATTATTATTATTATTGTTGTTGTTGTTGTTGTTATTTTATGCGATGGATGTTGATATAATTACTGACGTTCTCCATGGTTTTTGCCTAGTTAAATTAATCTGAACTGTTTAGAGCAGAAGGATCTAGGTTGGGGCGAAAAGTAATTCATGGCTCTTTGTGTCACCACACATCAACATCGTACAACAATGTCTACCGTTTGAATTTTGTTGTGTGACGCGAGTCGTTTCGAGTCGGCTGGAAAAGGTTTTCCGTTTGTAGGATTGTCACAATTTTTGCATTTCAGCCGACAGATGTAGCCGCAACACGAGGGATATGCATAAAATGACGATAAAAGATTTTATGAAGAAAGAATAGGTGTGCATATCGAATAAAGAATCAGTTTGTTCGTCTTATAAAAGCTATTGTCTTTTTGCAGAAGAACAATGGAAATGAGGTTTTCAGAGAAATTTGTGAAGTGTGCTTGCAGTTGATTACAGTGCGAATACTACAATAAATTTTTAGCAGCAGAACTAGAATCTGCCCTTAACTACTTAATAAACTTGTTTTCCTTCAAATGTCTAGCAAATGCTCTACTGTTTCGTGTTCTTTCTGAATGTCTCTATTTGTCATTTTCTTTACCTGAGTCCGTCGATCTTTTGTTGGTCCGAAAATTGCATTGGTCACTCGACGGCCCTGACTGTTCTTTTTAGCAACGCAAGCTGCCATTTCGATTAGTCCAGCGATTTCGGTCGAGCCGTAGGCAAACAAAGGGACGGTCGTCGCTTTACATTACAATCTGTTTACGACGGTTTCCTCGGCATAACAGCTTCTAATTCCTCCAGAAGCGTCCTCGTCATGCAGTCGGCCTTACAGCTCCGTCGCTCTTCCGGCCTGAAAATAGTCTGGCTAATCGAATTACTCCGCCGGCGCGCCGAACTTCACGAACTGGTTTCTGATGAGAATTCGTCGGTGGTGGCGGCGGCGGCGGCGGTTGGGGGTGGCTTCCGCGGAACCAAGGCGTTCTGGTCAGCCTAATGAACTATCTGCGAACTGACCACAGAGTACAGAGGAACGGCGAAAGCCGGACAGGCAGACATACAGACAAGCGGACTGCCACGCGGACAGCATAGCGACTCTAATTACATCAGTTTAATGGAATAACCCATATCGGCTTCATTAGAGCTTTCTAGATATTCGCCAGAAGACTTAAGATTTGTTGGATAGACTGAATGTACTGCAATGCGCCTCTGCTTACGTAGAAGAAGCTGACCTTAACAACGACGATGATAATGAACCCAGACCAACAGCCACGTCATATGTAGAACATATGAAGCCCATATGGGATTGCTGTCATGTGGGATTCATGTGTCCTGCATCTGATGTTGCTGCTTGGAAACTGAAACTCGTGTAGATATTAACTAGTAATCTAGTTCTAATAAGAACGCAAAGGAGTTTTGAAATCAGTATATTAAGTTACTACAAGAGATGCAGTTCTATGGCTATAGTCAAAGAAATCATACACTTCAACATCAATGTAACAAATTAAATATAATAGCAGACGTAATAAAATAAATATCAACATAATACATTTACTTGTTTATCTTTTGAAACAAGGAAGTATTAAAGAAATGAATAATGTTGTCTCCTTATTGGCCTCCGCTAATCAGAGAATTAGTTCTCAGACAGACAGACAGACTGATCTACTGACTCATTGACTGACAGATACAGAAGATAGGGAGGAGTCAGGAAGGGGGAGAGACATAAAAAGAAATAGAGACAAAGACCGAAAGATGTTTCATTGCTCCACGAACTGATCTGGTGAATTCAAGAAATATCCAGACAAAAAGAGGTTGCAAACTGAAAACAAAACACATCAATATGACACCAAGTAACCTTTTCCAGACTGAAATAATGCTGCATTAGGTTAAGAGAGAAAGAGCGATGTTATTATCTCGCATCAAATTAGCGCTCAATCAAATTTGGATGGAAACAGAAATTCATCGGATCCTAATCGAAATTGGATGCTAGCAGCATCTGCTGCAGCAGAAGCAGGAACAGCTGCTGCAGAGACAAAATATGAATAAAAGCACCGACTAATGATGGACTTATGGACTTTAGGGACTTTATGCCGCTGCTGTGGGTTGGTTGGTTGGTGGGTTGGTCGGTGCGTGGATTACTCAGTGCGTGAGTTGATGTGTGAGGTGGTAGGTGGGTTGGTGTTATGATGGTTTGTTTTGGTCTATGCTTCGGTGGGGTTGTTGCAGAGTTTGTCATCGGTTAGGTTGGAGAGTTTGTTGGTCGATTGAGGGGAATGTTTGTCAATTGATTTATGGATGGTTTGGTAAATGGGTTGAAACGTTTCATGTGATTTAAAAGTGAAGTAATTGAAGATAGTGGTTGCACTATCATGGTTTTCAGCTGCAAAACCGAGTGCACGTAGACCAAAGCACGCAACATTGATTTCTGCAAAGGTTATGTATTGCTCTTATTTTACAATTCTATTCTGAAGTAAGAACCGAGAATTGATCGCGTTACACTGGCCTCGTTCCGACATAAACTTAGAAAAATGTGACGGTGTTTACAAGGATTTGTTTCAATGGCTGCATATGTCTACATGAATCCAGCTGTCGCCATATTAACTAAATGCGAGTCCTATTATGTTAAGTCCGACATCTTTCAACCGTAGTTGTATACAATCCCCCTTCAGTTGCTAATGCCTAACCTTTTATGTAATAAAATAGGCGTCTCCATATTATTTTTTACCCGAGGTATATATGATCTCTCAGGATTTTAAAAAATTATCCGGAGAATAAAGAATTATGGGACGGCTAGAAATCGTCAAGATCTGGCGCAGCAAAAATACCGTGGAAGGCAATAGAATTGAAGCGTTGAATTGTGACAGCGATGCGCTGGAAAAGATAACTGGTTTCTCTCGTGTCATCAGTTATTATTATTATTATTATTATTATTATTATTACTATTATTATTATTAATATTATTATTATTACTATTATTATTATTATTATTATTATTATTATTATTATTATTATTATTATTATTATTATTATTATTATTATTATTATTATTATTATTATAGTAGTAGGCAGGCATGAATGGCACATATGTAGCGTGCTGTTGTGAAGCTGGTTGAGTTTTTCAGTGGCTCATAGAAATTGTTTTCGTTTGAAATGCGGCAAATGTGAGTTTTAATAACTCTAACTACAGTTCTACTCGTACACCCCAATGAGTTTAATGTCGCTATTAACTGAACTCTGATCGAAGAACTCGGATGCGCAGATCAACAGCGACACGCAAAGCTAACTCTCAGACATAGGGGGCCTAAGCATAGGCCTCGACAAGTCTTCAGATCCAAAGGCAGACAAATAGTATGCAGAAAGTTGCATCTAAAGGCACTCAGGCGTATCTTCAATTAAAGTTATTTAAAAACCTGGCAAGCTTCCGACCCCCGTCCTAATCATCAGCGCCATCATCGTCATTGGTATTAGTTATCGTCTTTGACGGTTAACCGTCAATCAGTTTGGTGTACAGTTAGGCAAAATGTTGGATCGTTAAAATTATCCGCTTTTAAATAGCACATATAATTGATGGACTTAATGAAGTTGGAGGGTTACAAAGCCCTATCGCTGCGTCTGTAGAAACCCATTGAACGCAAAGCTCTTCTGCCGTCTTTATTCTGTGACTTAAAAGCCGTTACTATGACATAGCGCTGAGAAAAATATGAGAATTTTCATTACAACTTATCACTTCTACCACTAAACTACTTACCAACACATTACTTTACGTTACACCAATTTAACCTCATCTTAATACATCACATTGCAGTAGGCCTCCATCACGTCGCATTGAATTGCATCACATTACTATTTTTGTGGTGCTTTCTAGGATATCCGTTTGGCTTGGTATACATTAATTGGTTAGCTATCAAGCAGCTGATACTACGAGGGAAGCGTTTCTGTTGTCTCGTTGTCATTTTAGATGATTGGTTGTCGTACTTGTGTTTACAGGCTAAAGACTGAAGCCTTTAAGAATTCTACTCGTAGACCCAGAGAAGTCGATGATGCATGACGTGTGCGCATGACACGATACGATGCATACATCTCTTTATGGCATCTTGTTCAAAGGCCCGTGAAATTAAAGATGAATGCTTTTATCATTTCCAGAAAAACTGTCCAGATTTTCCAGCATGTAACGTAGAGATATTTTTTATTGGAAATTAATATTTTAGGAAAGACATGCATGACATTAATGGTTCAGTGTTTTATGTGCATCAAGTATTTAAGTACTTAAAATGTCAGACAAGAAACATTAGACTTGATTAGTTTTTGAGTCAAGTGGTAGTGAGTTTAACATCTTGACTACTGCAATGCTGCTAAAGTAATCACGTAGTTGAATGATCGGACAGACTTTTTGTGTTGCTGGCTCTGCTCCCATTTACCTCATTCACTTCTGCACTTTGGTCTCCTCTTTGCTGGGCCGTAGCATGCTTCGCTCGGCCACTCAAGATCTCCTCTTTGTCCCTCGCATGCGAACAGCTGCGGCCCAGTCGGTCCCACTTGCTGGAATCGTCTCCCTCGAGAATTGCGACTTGAGCTCCTTTCTCTCCCCCTCTCAGTGTTCCGCAGGCGCCTGAAGACTTTACTGTTTAACAGTGATTTTGCTTTTTTGGGTCGGAAGCGCCTCTGTTGAGTTTATCCTCTAAGAGGCGCTTTATAAATCTCAAATTACAATTATAATTATTAAGCTACCTATTAGCGTTACACAAAGGAATGCTAGAAGCACTTCAAACATTCATAACTGTTATTGCACCTTATATAGTATTAGAATTAAATGTAACTGAACACTGGTAGATGGCGTCATCGGAATGTCTCAAGTTTCGAAAAATATTATTACACTGTGAACGTCTAAAGCGGCAATCAACAGAAATCACTTGTAAACACGCGTGGAATTAGTCTTTCATCAGAAACAGCTCAAGAACCATTCTCATTCTAACCTCAAGTCGGACCTTATTCGATAGATAGCCATGGATCAGATATATACAAGAGTCATGTTCCCCCAACTGTTCATTTTCTTGTCGTTGAATTACAGCAATCCAATGACATGACAGCCATGTCGAAGCTCCAGACCTGTCAACGTCAGTAATCCCTCTCCTTTTAAGACAAGCGTAACTGATGAAATAAGGAGACGAAATCTAGACCTCACGTTACCTTGCTAGCCTAAATGGACATATTATAGGCTGTTACAACTATTTTGCATGTGGAATTTATACTGCTCAATAAAATTTGCAATGAAGCATTCATTAGAAAAAAATAATTAAGAAAAATACATTAGCACGCAGTGCATAGATTACACGATCACACATAATCATAGGCAATGGAAACGACTGCATTTCTATGCAATTGTTTGCAATAGAAGTAAACAAATGAAATTTTAGATATATCTCCTTACATATATGCCAGAAATGTTTTCTTAGCCGTACATTCATTTTTAGATCCCGCATGATTACTTCGTCGGCCGATGGGCACCAGCGGAAGTGACGTGAAAGAAGAAGAGAGAAGAGAAAAAAGAGAAATAGCGATTGTATGACCTTACCGTTGATGAAGAGAGGAATGGACAGCAAATAAGTCAGACGGACCATTTCTCCAATGGCTGTCATAGCCATGGCTCGGCCGCCCAGTCGTCTTGGGCACACCATCCTTCACTTCACAATGCTCGACGCCTCTGCTGTTCTGCTGTAGTATCTTCGCCAAGTGTTGTTGGCAGTAGTGTTCGCCTGTGGACTATTCGTCGCGTCGTCCTATTCCAGAGTAAGAGTCTGTCCTCTTCAGCAGCACGACCACCATGAGCAGCAACAGTAGCAGCAACCGTGGCTTAGCGGAAAATGAGCGGCGTCGCTTGTACGTGGTGTCATGTGGTCTGCTAGCAGATGGAGCTGATCGACTGCTGCTGCTGCTACGTTGTTGATGCGAGCGACGATCGTCTCCATCCGCCGCCAACGGAACTTCCTTGAAATTGCAGAGCAGACTGCACGCCTTAGTCAGATGATGCATGCTCAGTGCACAGTAGACTAAGTTACGACTGACCACAGACAGACGGCCAGTTGCCCGCAAGTGCAGACTGTCCCAGCTGAAAGAATAAACGCCCATGCTGTTCCGGTTGAATGAACGAGCATCGACGTCATTCTAGTGGAGCGAAAGTCAACATGCGTTGTTCCAGACAAAGGAACAAGTATCACACATGTCGTATTCAAATCTAACGTGTTTGCAAAACTGGACATTTATATAGCGCTTTGAAAAGCGTTATATAAATGTCCAGTTTTGCAAACACGTTAGACTTTTCGAAGGCAATTTAAACTTTTAAAGTTTAATTTAAACTTTACCAAATCTTATCCAGTCGAGTCCAGTCTAATCTAATTTATACGTAATAGTCTGAACTATTCTGCCCTATTCTGCTCTAAATACATGACCTAGTTTAACCTAGTATAGTATAGTCTATCACAGTCTGTGATCTATTGCCTAGCCAAGTCTGGTGTATACTACTGCAGTCGACCTCCTATAGTCTAATCTAGTCTCATCAAATAGTGTCTGATCTATTCTAATCTGGACTAGTCTACAATGGTCTAGTTATAGTCGTTTCATAATATTATTATTATTAATAATAATAATAATAATAATAATAATAATTTTTTTACCAAGGTAAGTATAATCCCTTGGTTGTTCAAAAATTTCCGGAGAAAAAGAGAGAGAGGGACTCTGGAACGGCTAATCTTCGTCTGGATTCGGCGCCACAAATGTACCGTGGAAGGCGACTGCATTGAAACGCTGTAATGTTATAGATAAGCGTTGAAAAAGGTAACCTGTTTCTCTACCATCTCCGGATATGAGGGACAATATACGCCCCAAGTCTGTGAGAAAGGTCATACCCAAACCATTGACAGGGCCTAAAGTCTCAAAGGCCAGAGGGACAAAGTGGTATGCATTAGTGAGATGATCCGTGAACATGGTTGCTCCATGAGTTGCTCCGTGAACGTCTGTCTGGTTTGTCTGCCCTCAGCGGCCGCCACACCTAATACTAATTCATTAGGCGACAGCAGAACAACGGCGAAGGAAGAGCGGACGCAACAAAGAGGCAGCAAAACTGAAACGGATAGCAAGACTACCAGCGGCAGAGAGGGAAAAGACAGACTGCTATAGCAAGACAGTCGCCTCCTATGGCAGAGAGAGGAGAAAGACACTCATGTAGCAAGACAGTCGCCTCCTGTGGCAGAGAGAGGAGAAAGACGGACTCATGTAGCAAGACAGTCGCCTCCTGTGGCAGAGAGAGGAGAAAGACGGACTCATGTAGCAAGACAGTCGCCTCCTGTGGCAGAGAGAGGAGAAAGACGGACTCATGTAGCAAGACAGTCGCCTCCTATGGCAGAGAGAGGAGAAAGACAGACTCATGTAGCAAGACAGTCGCCTCCTGTGGCAGAGAGAGGAGAAAGACGGACTCATGTAGCAAGACAGTCGCCTCCTGTGGCAGAGAGAGGAGAAAGACGGACTCATGTAGCAAGACAGTCGCCTCCTGTGGCAGAGAGAGGAGAAAGACAGACTCATGTAGCAAGACAGTTGCCTCCTATGGCAGAGAGAGGAGAAAGACAGACTCATGTAGCAAGACAGTCGCCTCCTGTGGCAGAGGGAGGAGAAAGACTGACTCATGTAGCAAGACAGTCGCCTCCTGTGGCAGAGAGAGGAGAAAGACAGACTCATGTAGCAAGACAGTCGCCTCCTGTGGCAGAGAGAGGAGAAAGACAGACTCATGTAGCAAGACAGTCGCCTCCTGTGGCAGAGAGAGGAGAAAGACTGACTCATGTAGCAAGACAGTTGCCTCCTGTGGCAGAGAGAGGAGAAAGACGGACTCATGTAGCAAGACAGTTCCCTCCTGTGGCAGAGAGAGGAGAAAGACGGACTCATGTAGCAAGACAGTCGCCTCCTGTGGCAGAGAGAGGAGAAAGACAGACTCATGTAGCAAGACAGTCGCCTCCTGTGGCAGAGAGAGGAGAAAGACGGACTCATGTAGCAAGACAGTCGCCTCCTGTGGCAGAGAGAGGAGAAAGACTGACTCATGTAGCAAGACAGTCGCCTCCTGTGGCAGAGAGAGGAGAAAGACAGACTCATGTAGCAAGACAGTCGCCTCCTGTGGCAGAGAGAGGAGAAAGACGGACTCATGTAGCAAGACAGTCGCCTCCTGTGGCAGAGAGAGGAGAAAGACAGACTCATGTAGCAAGACAGTCGCCTCCTGTGGCAGAGAGAGGAGAAAGACGGACTCATGTAGCAAGACAATCGCCTCCTGTGGCAGAGAGAGGAGAAAGACGGACTCATGTAGCAAGACAGTCGCCTCCTGTGGCAGAGAGAGGAGAAAGACGGACTCATGTAGCAAGACAGTCGCCTCCTGTGGCAGAGAGAGGAGAAAGACAGACTCATGTAGAAAGACAGTCGCCTCCAATGGCAGAGAGAGGATAAAGACGGACTCATGTAGCAAGACAGTCGCCTCCTGTGGCAGAGAGAGGAGAAAGACAGACTCATGTAGCAAGACAGTCGCCTCCTGTGGCAGAGAGAGGAGAAAGACGGACTCATGTAGCAAGACAGTCGCCTCCTATGGCAGAGAGAGGAGAAAGACTGACTCATGTAGCAAGACAGTTGCCTCCTGTGGCAGAGAGAGGAGAAAGACAGACTCATGTAGCAAGACAGTTGCCTCCTGTGGCAGAGAGAGGAGAAAGACAGACTCATGTAGCAAGACAGTCGCCTCCTATGGCAGAGAGAGGAGAAAGACTGACTCATGTAGCAAGACAGTTGCCTCCTGTGGCAGAGAGAGGAGAAAGACGGACTCATGTAGCAAGACAGTTGCCTCCTGTGGCAGAGAGAGGAGAAAGACTGACTCATGTAGCAAGACAGTCGCCTCCTGTGGCAGAGAGAGGAGAAAGACAGACTCATGTAGCAAGACAGTCGCCTCCTATGGCAGAGAGAGGAGAAAGACGGACTCGTGTAGCAAGACAGTCGCCTCCTGTGGCAGAGAGAGGAGAAAGATGGACTCATGTAGCAAGACAGTCGCCTCCTGTGGCAGAGAGAGGAGAAAGACTGACTCATGTAGCAAGACAGTTGCCTCCTGTGGCAGAGAGAGGAGAAAGACGGACTCATGTAGCAAGACAGTCGCCTCCTGTGGCATAGAGAGGAGAAAGACTGACTCATGTAGCAAGACAGTCGCCTCCTGTGGCAGAGAGAGGAGAAAGACAGACTCATGTAGCAAGACAGTCGCCTCCTGTGGCAGAGAGAGGAGAAAGACGGACTCATGTAGCAAGACAGTCGCCTCCTGTGGCAGAGAGAGGAGAAAGACGGACTCATGTAGCAAGACAGTCGCCTCCTGTGGCAGAGAGAGGAGAAAGACTGACTCATGTAGCAAGACAGTCGCCTCCTGTGGCAGAGAGAGGAGAAAGACAGACTCATGTAGCAAGACAGTCGCCTCCTGTGGCAGAGAGAGGAGAAAGACAGACTCATGTAGCAAGACAGTCGCCTCCTGTGGCAGAGAGAGGAGAAAGACTGACTCATGTAGCAAGACAGTCGCCTCCTGTGGCAGAGAGAGGAGAAAGACGGACTCATGTAGCAAGACAGTCGCCTCCTGTGGCAGAGAGAGGAGAAAGACGGACTCATGTAGCAAGACAGTTGCCTCCTGTGGCAGAGAGAGGAGAAAGACGGACTCATGTAGCAAGACAGTCGCCTCCTGTGGCAGAGAGAGGAGAAAGACGGACTCATGTAGCAAGACAGTTGCCTTCTGTGGCAGAGAGAGGAGAAAGACGGACTCATGTAGCAAGACAGTGGCCTCCTATGGCAGAGAGAGGAGAAAGACGGACTCATGTAGCAAGACAGTCGCCTCCTATGGCAGAGAGAGGAGAAAGACGGACTCATGTAGCAAGACAGTCGCCTCCTGTGGCAGAGAGAGGAGAAAGACGGACTCATGTAGCAAGACAGTCGCCTCCTATGGCAGAGAGAGGATAAAGACAGACTCATGTAGCAAGACAGTGGCCTCCTGTGGCAGAGAGAGGAGAAAGACTGACTCATGTAGCAAGACAGTTGCCTCCTAGCGACAGAGAGAGATAAAGAGCTGATATAAACAGCAAGACATTCGCCCTCTAGCGGCTGAGAGGCATAGAACTGCGGAAGGAAAGCGAAGAATGCGCAGAAGAAGAAAAGATTTTGATTGGCATGCAGGGCGAAATAGAGAGCGAGAAAGATCGTTATAATTTAAACGGCGACGCCTCGGGCGCCATATTGATAAGTGAAAATTACATGTTTGCCGTGGCAGCCAGTGTGACAAAACTCCGACGTCAGTCAATCGATCGCAAGACAGAAGCAGGCCGGCCCTTACAATCACCGCGCAGTCGACCGAGGGCGAGGAATGCGAGAGCAGGCAGAGGTAGAAACAGGAGGAGCAGCAGCAGCAGCAGCAGCAGCAGCAGGAGTTCTGAGGGACAGGAGGAGGAAGAGCAACTCTATGGTAGTAGGGTTAAGAATAGGAGATGAGAAATACGGAAAGGAAGAAGAAGACTAGCTGCAACTGTAGGAGGAGCAGAAGTAGGAGTGGTAATGGGAGGTGTATCAAGAAGAAGAGGAGAAGGAGAAGGAGACGGAGAAGCAGAAGGAGGAGGAGGAGGTTTTCTTTTGATAGGTGCCAGCATCCAGAGCCATGCAGTCGTGGATGCCATAGTTAGCTGACTTAAGCAATGCTAAGTCCGAGGAGAAGCTCTCAGTAAGAGTAAGATCCTATTGGAGAGTTAGTGTCGCCCTTGAATCGGACGGGGTTTTCTCTCTCGAGCCACAAGTGCCGCCGCCAATACATCGCCAAGTGGCCGCAGCCGTGACAGTCGGCCGAGCGGAAATTAATTTTATGCCAGAAGTCATGCTTCGAAACGTGACTCGTGACCAATGCATCATCAACGACCTCTACAAAGGAAGACCCTCTTAATTATGAGGCGCTTTACACAGACGACGACGACGACGACGAAACGCTTCCACTAAACAAACAGCCTGACATACGCACGGACGCACGGACGGAGAAACATACGAGGCATATGTCCGTCCGTCCGTCCGTCCGTTCGTCCGTCCGTCCGTTCGTCTGGCTCTCTGCTTCTTTGTTTCCTTTGTTTTCTGTTTCTTTCTCTTCTCTTGATCTCGGTTTCTATCTTTCTCTGTCTCTATTCATATCTTCTTGGCTCAGCTTCTGCCTTTTCATCTGGTTGTCTGTCTGTGTGTTTGTTTGTTTGTCTATCTGTCTAACTGCATGCCTGCATGTTGTGTATCTGCCTCCGTGTCTGCTTTTGTCTGTGCCTCTGCTTACCTCCGATTTGTATGTGTCTGTTTCTGTATCTGTCTATGTATAGATGCCTGCCCACCTCTCTACCTGTCTGCCTATGATCGTGTTTAGAAAGCAGTCGTCCATCAGCTGAGATACACGTTGTTTTAGCGTCGCTGCAATTAGTTGCCTGTCGTTACAGAAATCAGAAATCAGAAGAAACGTGACTCGTCCAACCCTCGACTACCTTCAAAACAAAGTCATTAATATAGCCTTCCTACCTAAGAAGGGTCCATTTATACATAAGTGAATTGGTCTATGTATGGTACATATATTGGAAAATGTGGTGCAAAAGTGGCCGGGAAAGACAAGAGTGGCAACCCGCACTTGCGAATTACTTACGGCTACGTACTTCGTGAAACCCTTACCTTGTGCCAGCATCGACTATCATCAAGGAATGTGTTTCTATGGGCTGGAAATTTCCGAAAGTAGAAATTTTTTAAAATGACTTGTAGAAATTTTGTCGCATTTTTCGGAATTTTCGTGAATTTGACTGCTCGCACGAGTGTCAGATATATATTGTTTTATTTTTTACTGATTAGGTAGGTATACATGGTTAGTCTAATTATGGCTGTTTAATTGTCCTATTCAGTGTAACCATGCTCATTGCATCTTATGATGAGCACTCAAAACGGGGCAAATACAGCATTATAAAGCCACTCTTGACCCGATTTTACCTGCAACGGTTAACTGTTACCCTTTACATGACACTCTTGCTATAGCAGGATATCAGCCTTGCCCCCAACGGATTCCACTTTTACCCAAGTGATGTGCTGCTTTAGCCCCGTGACTGCCCAATTACCCTTGCGGAAGGACGATTTTACCAGTATCAAAGCATAATCTTAACCATCCATAACTCAAACAAATATTTACTTTTCTGGGATAAGAAAAGCATGTTAATAAGAATGGCATGATATTCAAGCTCCACGTGCTGGGGTAAGAATGGCCTTTTGGGTACTTCTTCCCAAGCCAGATATTGGTGAAACAATCTCAACCAGTAGCAATTAAAGCAAGTTTTTGGAAGCATAGATAGATGTTTCATCTATATTAAGAAACAGGTCTCATCTTGATATGTTTAATAAGACATATCTTATGAGTTTGTGCCAAATTTGTCTCCATCTCCTCATCCTAAACGTGCTTCACTTAAAATAATCCTATAACTTTTCTTTTCGTGCTTTGTCAACCTCAGATGAAGTAGGCCTTTACTTGAGTGTTGTCATTAGCCCATTATTATTATTAAATTCAAAACCACTCGATTAAAGGCGCCTTATGAATTACTGTCGTCGTCATGAGTGGATTTGAAATCCACGCTTATTCATCTCCGACTGTCTTATCGTTTGTATCGGTGTCGTTGGGTCTGTGCGTGTCTGTGTGTCTAGCACCTGTTTCTCTGACAGTCTCGGTTCTACTTCTGTCAGCTTCTGTTTATAGTTCTCGATCCAAGGAGGTGGCAGTCTGGCGATGCTTTTGCCTTTTCTTCATCCAAGGTTCGAATCTCCCTGTGACTTTTAGGCTTTCGTTCTGTGTTCTTCTCGTGATTAAGTCTGTGTTTCTCTTCAGTCATTCACTTATGTCGTCCTCTGAGTCATTTTCATCTGTCATTCCTTTCTGTCATTATCTCTGCGCAGACAGAAGTAGAAGTTGGAGCAGAAATATCTGGGGTATGAGTAAAAGGAGAAGAAGCAGCACTATGCAGGAGCAGAGATGAAGTAGTGGTAGGAAGATGTTCTGGAAGAAAACCGCAATTCACTACAGACGATGATAAGGAGGAAGAGTAGAAGCATATAGACAGGAGGGAAAACAAGACGATAAAAAATGTCCTGCGCTTGCATCATATCTTCAGGCTTTACCATTCTTCTTTTCGAATTCTTTAACTTCTTTTGTCATTCTCCTCTGAAATGCCTTTCTGCCAGTTTATTATACATGTCGGACTTTGTCGTATTCTTAATTAGGTCATCTGCTTCTGTTTCGTTGTCAGTTCCTTGAGCTCTTTTCTTTTGTCGTTTCTTCATTCTCCATCATTCCCTTTGTTTTCTGCCATTCTTTTCTGTCACTCCTATCTTCCTTTCTCTTCTGTCTTTTCTTTATTTTCTTCTGTCATTTTCTTCTGCGTTCCTTCTGTCAATTCCTTATTCTCTTCTGTCATTTCCTTAAGTCATTCCTTTATTCGTTTCTACTATTCTCTTCTGTAATTCCCTTCTGCAATTCCCGTTTCGTCATTTGCCCATTTTCAGCCAAACAGTAGTCTGGCGCATTCATTCGATGGCTGCAAATGTTTGCGAACGACTAATCATCGACACTTGGAATGGACTGTGCTTCTGTTTGTTTGCACTTCGCGCCATTCGAGCGAGCGATGCTTAGACTCTGACCCTGAAAATTGTGATTTGAAAAGAGCGAATAAAAGAGAAGACGACGACAACGACGACAAGGCAGCCATCTCAAGAGCGTCTTCGTCAGAGGAAAGGAGCCGCCTCCTTAGCTGCAGCAATCGAAGCATCTACTAGGACCAAAAGACATCGGCGGCGACTTCGTGGTCGGCTGCTATTCATGCGCTCCAGAACAAAAACTGTCAAATCGAAGCCTAAATATTGAAAAAGCAAATGGCTCTTCGTCGTCGTTCTTTCGTGCATCCGCGGAGCCTCAGTCAGCATTTGGTGGCCATGGACCCGTAAAGGTGCTTAGAGTTCGGCATCGTCGGCAGCAGCACAAGCAACATAAGCATTCACTGGTACAGCTAACTGAGTTAGAGTTAAGACAACTAAACTCTGGCCGCTTGGTGGCTCTACCAAATGTGACAACGAAGTGTCACTTGGATGAAATAAAAACTGACTGACAGGTCGACTGAACGAACGAACGATCGAACGAACGAATGAATGAACGGATTGTTGACAGCAGACGAAGAAATGGCAGCTGGTACTGGTTGATCGAACAAGACGAGAAATGATTTTGCTACCAACGCCTCTTCATCGACGTAGGGCTGCCTTATAAATGACATTTTACTGCCTGTATGCTATGTAAGTGGGCACCCCGTCATTAGCGCGCACGACAAATGAGCGCCGACAAATGCGCGCCGTCAGTTGAGCGCTGTAGAATAATCTCCGTCAAATGAGCGCCGTCGAAAGCCCGCAGCATCGACTATTATTAACCCTTTGATTGACTAACTTCAAAGGTTAAACGCTTTAACACTTCGACTGATTAGAATAAAAACGGCAACTTTATATACTGTACAGCAATGAATAATACACAATAATACGATGCGAACGTAATAGTTGCTGCCACTTTGATGTAAAAATAATAGTAGAAAGAAACTTATAGTTGAAATTACTGCATCATATGAGGAGACTTCAAAGCTCGTAATTGCGCAGAATAAACAAAGAAAACTATAAATACCAAATACAACATGTAAAATCTTCAAAAAGTGAAATAATCTTGTTTAACCATGGAGAAGACTGGGTCGCAAAAGGCTAAAGAGCATATCATCGCTGACGGATATCGATATAGAAAAGACCGAGAAAATTCCGATGGCAGTGCATCGCGAATAATGTAACAATTTGACAAAATGGAAACATAACAAAATTCAAATAATAAAAGAACACTTTAAAAACATTACCTTATTTGCTGTTTCACAGTATATAACATCAAACTTACGTTTTGTTTGTCTTCTAAATTAAATAGTCATTTCTTCGTACGGCTCTGTGTCTTCTTGTATGCGCGCTTATGTCGGCGCTCATTTGTCTTGCGCGAAAGTGACGGCACGCGCTTTTGTCGGCGCGCTTTGGTCGGTGCGCATTTGTCCTGAGCGCTTTTGTCGGGTCACCATGTAAATGGGCTTAGCTCATCTGTCTATTAACGGGGGCCTGAAAGCTGCACCTCTCTGTCACCATAAGCCTGCCATGTAAGTACGACATCTCTAGCTGTCTATGATGGAGTCACCTGACAGCAGCTAACCTATGCAGCACACATCAACTCGGCTTGTCTGAGGTATTTTGGTTAACTGTCCACTTTGGTGAATTACATTATATTACATGCACCTCTCAGTTTTATAAGGAGTTTTGAAGGCAGTGTCATTGGCTTAATTTTCAGACAGCACGGGGTTTTCCGTACACCACATTTTGGACTGGGATGACGAGCCCTGTCTTTTCTTACCGTAAATAAACAGTGCCCAGCATTATAAAGATTTACTTCCAATTGTGTTTCTCTAACGATTGCTGTTTCTGCCTATTTTTGCATAGGTAGGTATGGATCTAGGTAGACAGAGAGCCAGACATGCTGACAAATAATACAGATAATTAAGTGTACTAAGCCTACATAAGTACGTAAGTACTTAAATACTCAGGTAAACCGGCAGCCAGAACAAAATCACAGGTAGTCAGACAAACAGTATTTCAGCCACACAGACCGATAGGTTGACAAACGGTACAGAGCTAGGCCCCTAGCAAGATTTGACAGAACCCACGCACAACAAAACCACTTTCACAGTCGTCCTTGATTATGATCCCCCTCTTCACATCGACAGTCTCGGCATTAGATATCCCAAATCCAGGCTAAACGCATTCATCTTTAATCATGTCAACTCAGCCTCCGGCACAAGTTGCATGACCAGGAATTTGCAGCATGCCCATATCAAATGTAGGCCTATATCAAATTTCTGGCACAGTCAGCTCGCGAACGCAAACCATGAATGGGGTTATGAGCGCTGCTTAGTCAACAAGTTTTAAGCAGACGTTTGTGTAGGAGATTTCAACGGATTACTGATTTGCTCATACACGCGCACATCACACGCTGTCTGGCATGCACCACTACGTGGTGAAGGCGGTGTGATTGGATTGCAGAGGCCTGCGGTCATACGGCCTGACATCAGCAGTGATTATTTCTGACGCGTATCTTATCATGCGGGCGCTCGCGCGGGCTCTTTTTTTTAATGATTCGTTGGGCTTTTGGAAAATTCCACAATTGCGCAATATCGGGAGGTCGGTCTAAACAACTTTGCCCTTAGAAAGGACCTATGCAAGCGAGTGCGAAGATTTTGTAGCAAAGAAAGCGCGAAGATTGTAGCACTACTCTGGAGTGTGCTAAGTTGAAAGTTTGAGCTACAACTGTCATTGGTAGAGTCGTGCGTTTAGAAATTGTAATGATTCAAGTTCTGTTGTGATTGAACTGTTCGTGTAATTATAATCAGAAAATTAAAGACTGTGTGTCTTTAATCATCAAAGAGGTTTTAATTAAAAAGGTTTTACCTAAAGTAGAATTGAAAGTAGAATTACCAAATATCATTGATATAAGTATTATTTAGAATTATTGATATTATCATCATCATCATCATTATTAATTTTTTACCCGAATACTACTACTACTACTGCTACTACTACTACTACTACTAATAATAATAACAACAAC
Source organism: Norana najaformis (assembly GCA_964023275.1). Lineage (NCBI taxonomy): Eukaryota > Metazoa > Annelida > Clitellata > Crassiclitellata > Hormogastridae > Norana > Norana najaformis. Next base: position 14,142,050 of record OZ029921.1, read on the forward strand.
ACTAATAATAAAATATTATTACCAGTGTGTTAGGCTGTAAAATGGGTACTCCCAATTTCTGGACCAGAGTTACGCTATAGGCAACACAGTATGCCAGAAATATAACAAACACCGGCGAATCAGGCTTTAATTAATAATTTTTTATTTGAACCTAATGTTTTCCCATGATTGGATCTTCAACTTCGTTTGTAGAACAGCAAAATTCGCCAGCCAATTTGCTACAAATGAATTTTAATACTGGGTTTTTATAAATCCTACGGTTCTACGATAGTTCTTCAAACTTCAGCTCATCTTGACCGTATGTCGTTCTTTTCAACGACTGCAATTACAATCAACGCTTATTCGTCGAAAGGTTCGTCGTCTCCGTCGTCCAAAGCGCTTGTCCAGCATTTCGCCGTTGAATTCCAGCCATTCAAACTTACGTCAGACGTAATCAATTGATTCTGAAGAAACTGAATGGAATCATTCTGAATTATTTAAGTTCAGTTGCTGTGTCTAATGAGAAGGTCTTTTCTCGTTTTATAGTTGTTCTATAATAGTGGTCCTATAATTGGTCCAGAAAGTGGGAGTACCCATTTCTACAGCCTAGCACACTGGTAATAATAATATTTCATAATAATAATAATAATAATTTTATTTTTATCGCGACTAATTTATTTATTTTTATTTTTATTGTTTTTATAAATAATAGTAATAAAACAATAATAATAATAATAATAATAACAATAATAATAACAACAACAACAACATTATAACATTATAATATCAGTAATGCTAAATAATACTTATATCAGTGGTGCTCGGTAATTCTATCTTCAGCCTTGAAGGATCAAATTTAATTCGGGAAAAATAATAATAAAATAAATACTAGAGCAGATGACACTTAAATCATTCAGAGTATGTCGATGAAAACAAGCGGTCTTTAATTGTAACTGTAATACAGAATTTATGCTGTAATCTGTTTATATAATGTTTATGCTGTCTCTGTCTCTGTTTCTCTGTCTCATTCCCAAACTGTGTGTGTCTGCATGCCAGGCATTCTGCATTCTTGCCAGACTAGACTGTCTGTCTGTCTGTCTGTCCGTCTGTCTTTCTGTCTGTCTGTTTCTACCCATATTCAATATTATTTTTCCCTATCCTGGTTCACAGTCTCGGCTCAACACGTGGTCTTTTCCAGTGCTTTGGGCTTGCGTCATTTTCACAGAAAGGGGGCTTGTAGCAACGTGGTTTACGCAATCAGACCAACGACCAGTTCCAGCAGCTGAAGCCATTGCTAATCGAGAGCCCAAAGTGTGGTATTCTGTGGTATCTCCTTCTTTTCCTCCTACGCTTCTTACCTCTCCCATCCAGTCGCCAATCATCGTGATTCTGCTTAGCAAATGCGAGGTAGGAAACGTAATTGCTGGAGTGCCTCCACATCTGTTTCAGCTGGAGGCGTCATCCTCATCAACCGACGACTCGTATGGTGAGTTATTGATGAGATGCTAGAGCCCCGATCAGCTAGAGTTGCCTGCTGCTGCATCCAACGTCATGCACCACAACCAAAGGCGAACGGTGTGTTTTTATGCGTACAACGAAACGAAGGCTCGGTCGTCACTTTACCTCCTTCCTCACCCCATTTCACGATCACCCCAGTCCTCTCCACTCTTTCTCCACTGCTCCTCTCTCTTCCATTCCTATTAATTCCTAGTTTCCTTTCCTGTTCCATAGCTTTCCTCCACCTCCACCGCCTTCATCTTTCACCAGTTCACAAGTATCGTTCCCTTACTCTTTCCTTCATTCTCTTATTCCCTGCTTCGTTGCCCCTTCAGGGCATTCTGCTATCATCTGCCTCTTATCCTCTTGCTTCGATGTTGCTTCGTTCCACTCTCTCCTATTCCTCTCTTCTGCCTTTCTTTTCTTCCTCACCTCGGTTTTCCATACCATGTTTTTATCATCCTACTGAAAAATATGTCTTTCTTCGCGTCTATTCTTCGACGGAATGGCAAAACTCGGCGCCATTTTGACCGGACAACTGCGCTTCTTGTTGATGTTATTGCGCTGGTGTAGCGTTCATGACACCAGATGCCTTGAGGTCACTCTTTTTAAGTGCACTCTCGATGGTAATGTCGACCTCAGTAAGTGAAGCAATTAGCTCCAATAATGCATCACAAAAACAACTTTTGCATATAACTCTTAAGTAAAAATACTTTTGGTCATTGTGTACATAAATCAACAACACAAAGACAATACCCGTGACCTGCCGTTGACTGGCTCAATCGGTCCAATACAATCCGCCTTAAGATGTATGAAAGGTATATCCTCCCGTGGAATTGCCGGTGTATTGAATTTAATTTGCAGATCAGCGCAATTTCACATTCGAGGTATTCGTAGAATGGTATCTCTTTTGCCTCAAACTGTCATAATCTAACTAGCTAATGCATTGGTTTCCAGCAGGCTTGAATACTGTAACTCACTACTTATTGGTATCACTAAGGTAGATCTGCACAAACTACAAATCGTTCAAAACTCTTGCCAGAGCCATAAGAAAGATCCTAAATATCAGCATATTAAGCCAATATGCTTAATATGCTTAATATAACCCTTGCACTGACTACCCACTGAACAAAGGATTCTTTTCAAAATCTCTTTTATAGTCCATCGAGTGCTGCATTTAAACCAGCCGACCTTTCCATGCTCACCCCTCCTCACACTAATAGATACTGCACTCGATCAACAGACACTGTCATCTAAACTCGAACAGTGTTGGGCTCTCAGGCCTTCTTGATAGCCGGTCCAAAGCTTTGGAATTCACTGCTCAGTTCAGTTCGTTCTATCAATACTTTGATATCATTCAGGTTTAAACTAACGACGCATCTCTTTCAGCTTGCTTATCAACCGTAACCTGGCTTCTGGTTTCTTTGACCTATCGGAATTCGACCCGGCTTCTCCAACGGATTATGATTTTGGATTGCGATTTTGACTTGAAGCAACCATCGACTGATGCCTTTGGTATTATGATAGCGGCGCTATAGAAGTATTTGGAATGTATTAGAATTGGTGTGATCGGTATTCGATCTATAACCAATTCTCGTGCATTACGCTGGACACTTCACATGGCCGACAACACTTTTAATGGTCTCTTGTAACCTCGGCCATGCAACAGATAATATGATTCTTGCTCGCATTTTATCTTCTGCAAAATGTCTTACAAAACAAATTAATATACTAATCACATCACTTTTGACACATCTTTCTTTAGGTAACACCTATTGAAAAACAACATGATCCAAATTTTAGTTTTACGATAAAGTAAATCATCAATAACAGAAAATTCTGATTTTTCCCATCTATAATTTATCAATCTTTCTTCTATGACTCATCCTCGTTTTGCTCTTTTATAAATAATAGTGAAATACTACAAAGTTATCAAAATATTGTAAAATAGAGTTCATGTATTTTAACTTGTCTTTTTTTCCGTGCAAATCTTCTCTTGTTCGGCTGGTCCATTTTGGCGCTGACTTCCTCCGCGTAGTCCTCCGTTTCATCGTCTGGATCTTCTGAAGGCTGCAATTTAATCGTCGATCACTGACCGAAACTTTAAATCTGGAAAATCTGGCCTCCACGCGCCACCGTAGATGCTTGTCGAATTTTGAACTTTAGTTCTTCGATTGCGTCATTGGATGAAATCGTCCACCAGCGTCGAACTCTTAAATTGATTCTTTGTGTACCAGTCTCTTCGTGACCGAAGGTTCACGAATCTCAACGCGCTGGTCACCAGATAATGTCGGCAATCTTTCGTAGTTGTCAAATGCTCGGGCTTCGAATCGCCGACTTGCCCGATTATTAATTTAAGTTGTAAGCTGTACACGTTTTTCTATAGCAATCGTATGACCTCGCCCCTATCAGGTGAGATCCTTCATCACCGCTACACGCCATTTAAGGTCCCCGTGCACGGACCGTGCTAGCCCGAGATTCAAATCTCTGAAATAAGCCACGACCGGGACGCGAACCAGGGATCCTCACGCACAGAGGCTTCCTTGGCGTACGTAAATAGGCCAGTATGTAGCTAACTAGGCTAGAGCTAACTCGAGTAAAGACACTCGTTTTAGAGACACTGTAAAAGACACACATTTCTAAAATTATAATTATACGGATAGCTCAATCACACCAGTGCTTGAACCATCACAGCTTCTAAACGAACGAATCTATCAACGATAGTTGTAACTCAAACTTTCAACTTAGCACACATCAGAGCAGTACAGGCGTACGTCGGCTGTGTCCATACTTATTGTAATTGATGTGTTCTATGACCTTATAACTTAGACACAGTTTAAGGAAACGAACGATAAAAATGGCACCGAACTCACTATAACGTCATTCACAGTTGGCTAATGATGCACAGACCGCATCAACATCAGCACCGCCAGTGGAAACATAAATTCGTGCATAAATACAGAGATACATACATAGACCTACATACATATATACACACACACATACATACATACATGCATACATACATACATACATACATACATATATACATACATGCAATAATAATAATAAAACTAATAATTTCTGAATTGGGTCGGCGACTGCTGTTTCTGGTGATCCACGTGAGACAATCCATATTTTACAGCGCCTTTCAATGTGCACACAGCGTTATAATGCCGTCGCTTTAAGGGGCACGTTTGCAATCTCAACGCACCCGAGGACTGATGACGATTGTTCGTCATAATATTAATAATAATAATAATAGTAGTAGTAGTAGTAGTGGTGGTAGTAGTAGTGGGAGTAGTAGTGGTAGTAGTAGTAGTGGTGGTAGTGGTAGTGGTAGTGGTAGTAGTAGTAGTAGTAGCAATAATAATAATAATAATAAAACTAACAATAATAACAATGACAAATAATAATAATAATAGTAGCAACAGTTCCTAGCGTGATTTCATGCATACTTACTAATTATGTGGGCCTATGCGAAAGAAATTTGTGTATTTACGTATTTTTAATGTCATTTCACCATTTGAAAGAAAATTATATTGAATTGAAAATAATCAAATGGAAGAGGAAAAATAATTATTGCTGCCAGTCTGCCTTGAACGACAATCGCAGGATGTTATGAAGGCGGATATGACGAAAACAGGACTCTGTGGTCATTAGAATAATCATCAAAATAAACAAATTATATTATGTGCGCTAATTTGTTTGCCTGTTTATCAATTCAAACTTGAAACAGTCGAATGCGAAGAGCCAGAGAGATAGGGACAGACAGAAAGAGAAAGTGACTGAGAGAGAGAGATAGCAAGAGAGAGAGAGGGAGAGAGAGAGAGAGATAGCAAAAGAGAGAGATACTCGAGAAGAAAGACAGGCACACAGTGAGGGGGATATAACTGACCACATGTTGCGTTTTTCTGTGCATTGAGGCCAGACGAGTGCAGGAGTCGGCGTCTCAGCCACACAGTAACACAGCACATTGGCCACCTATGTGTCAGTCCATGTGTTTGGACATTAAGGCGCTTCGAGGGATGGATGGATGGATGGATGGATGGATGGATGGATAGATCGATGAATTGATGGATGCATTGATGGATATTGGTCAGTGTAGTTGTGTTGTCTTAAACATTTTGATGATGTAGGCTAATTGGCCCAACCCTGATAGACATACAGATCAAAGGATTCAAGATGGTTAGGTAGAAGATAGTAATTTAGTCAGTCATTCATCCACCCATCAATTCCTCCATCCATCCACCATCTATCCATCCGTCCGTCCATCCGTCCAAGCATGCATCTAATCATCCATCTTCACCATTCACTCGCCTCCATCCATCCAATCAACCATCCAATACACCTATCCATCCATCCATCGGTCCATCCGTTAATCAATTTCAATCAGTTTCTTCCTTCCATTCACCAGTCCATCCATCCTTTCGTCCGTCCTTCCGCCCATCCCTCCATCTCCATCCATCCATCCGTTGCTGGATGAAAGAACGGATCGATGGGTGGATATTCGGATGGATGGAAATGAAGGATGGAAGGAAGGACTGAAAGACAGACTTGGTCCTTATAATGCGACGTTACGACGTCACGTGCCTCCTAAAGCGCAGCCTTAATATTATGATATGATAAACTATTAGTTGCCGCATCGAATAGCAATCTAGTTAGTCATATTGACCGACTTTATCAAGCGCCAGTCGTTTAGCAGGAGTGTTAAACCACTAGCAGCCGCGGCAGCAGAAGGAGCAGCTTTGGCTCCATCTATTAAGATAAAGCATCTCTTCGAGACTGTGAGGCTTATCGACAATTTATTAGGCGCCTTTGTTCGTAAACAAAGCAACCTTTTATAGCGCGTCGGTATGAAGGTCTTCATCCTTCTGGGTAGCATTACAGCTTATTAGCCTATTACTATTCATGGAAAAGTAGCATCTGATTTTAATGCACTATACACTTATAAGTATGCACTATACATTATGGTTGATTATCCTCGCTATAATATATATATAGGCCTACGTAGGTCTATGCGCTATCCATATCCACCACGGTGTTTGCCTCTGCTTCTGCCTGTGTCTACATTTGTGACAGCTATCAAGCTTTAAGTCCTTATATAAAGCATTATATAAAGCAAAACTATCTAAGCATTTTTAATATTGTTTATATCGGTTTCATTATGACACCCTGCAACAAAAAGTTAAACCCCAATCAAACATACGGACAAATTAAGCGAATATTTTGGTGCCGTAATTTGAACTCTGGTACATTGATTGTTATGCAAATGAACAAGTCATGTAAATATTTTTCAGAACCAGTTTTATGGAGATTTCATTGACGGCAGCCTCAGAAGAGTAAGAATGCGCTCCAATTTGCTATTCTCATGAACATTCTCGTCCTATAGGCACAGCGAGTCAGTATAATATAGTTTTGGTAAACTTTAACTCGCGATTTGTCAAAATTAGCAGCGGAGACACCTTCATCATTAAAAATTGTAAAATTTACTAGCTGTGATAGAAGCATGTAGTTTTAGCCTAATTATTCAACAACTCCAGCCCAATCTAGTGTATCATTGAACTAAGGTTTGATTTTTCCCGACTTTGTGAGGGGTTTCCCATACACAGTCACATTTTGTCTTCTTGTATCTGTCTATATCTTGGTCTCTTACTCAAGAAGCCGTCTCTGCAGATTGGTTGGTGCAGAGGAACGAACTGGGCAGGGCCTTTGCTCCTCTTATATACATCCAACATATGCTCTTGGCTTTGATTAAGTTTCTAATTCTGTGAAGCCTGTGCCCTAGATGCTCAATGTGGCCTACGTCTATCTCAGTCTGTTCAGGGTTTTGTGTATGTATCATGTTTCACCGCCTTCGTATCCTCATCTTCATTGTATACCTTCATCTGTAATGTATCTGTCTGAATTATTATATCTGGGACCCATTAGTATTCGCTTAATCTGTATGTTTGATTGGGGTTTGAAATTTTCGAACGACTATTTGAACCCTATAAGAGAGGAATTTCCAGTAAGTGCGAGTCAGAAGCTCGCGTCGAATACGCCCTTGCCTTCGAATCATTGGATGGTTTAATGAAATTCTCGAATTGGACCTGGCGCGGATGGTAGTCTTCGGGTCGGTGATCCTAAAAGATGGTAACACTCGATCATCTAGAAGCGGCTAAGTGGTAACAAGGTTTCGTAGATGAATATAAGCGAACGGCGTGGAAACTCAACAAAACGACGGTCGGGCGGCCGCTCGTCGCGCTGCAACAATAGGACATGCGCCATTCAGCCTAAGAACGGTCGAGAAGAGTTTGAGTGACTCTTTGAACTGTGTAGGAGCGGCGCCGTATGATGCCGATGGACACACGCGATGCCCACCGACGCTCTTCGCCAGCTCGTGCTCACTCCGTCCACGGTCGGTGCCCCATCCATCACCGTCGCCCTACAGGCAAAGAGGGACTGCGACAGGACTCGCAGATCAAACTGCAAAGGATGGGACAGGTAGCCTTGGACGCCGATACCCGTAAAGACAAGTGTGACGGCCAGAACCGAAGATCGATGAAGTTCGATGACCGTCGGACCATTTCGCCCTCGGTTATTGGAAACATCCTTGGCAAATGCGTTCGCAGTAGTTCGTCTTACGACGACCCAAGAATCTCACCTCTGTCATCGTATGCTCCAAATGCTCCTCTATCTGTCCCGTCTAATCGTTCTTCAAGTTCGGAAACCAACAACCGATGTCTTGTTCTATTATTTCATCTACGACTATGCGAGCGAATTGCCTGCTTTGAGCACAGTAATTTTCAAAATAAAAACTCTTTTCCTCACTCAACAAGGAGCAGATAGCGAACGCCGGCAGACAGACAGATAGACAGACAGACTGACAAACAGATAGACTGACAAGCAGATAGACAGACAAACAGACAGACAGAGGAGGAAAAGAATTTATCTCTTCATAACTTAAGTTTAATATTGAATAGACCAAGGATTGTCGATAGAAAGCTAAAAATCGAATGGTCCCACTATGTGATGCTATTCAATCGCTCGATCCCATCTTACTCTATCGTATGTCACAATATTGTCATTGAAAAATCGTCTCAGTATGTAAAGATCTGAATCTGATAGAGGGCCGCAGATACAGCAGTAGACCTTCGTCAGTTGTAAAAAGCACGAATATACTTAATGTATAATATTCAAGCGTTGGTTTTCCAGACAGTTCATTTCTTCCCCCGAACTGCCTCATATGATTTATATATAAGCCAAAAATCGATGGCCTGTATTTTATCATGCACATATACCCACACACACACACACACACACACACACACACACACACACACACACACACACACACACACATATATATATATATATATATATATATATATATATATATATATATATATATTTGCGGCTAATAAGTTGAAGGAAGAGGATTCTTCTCATGCAATCTTAGTCATTCATTCCTAGGAGCGAGCGTCAACATATAATTCGGGATAATTTAGGTCTGTCTAACCTTGATGCATTGATGGAGCATTTCTCAACGTAAGTCTTAAATCGTTCAATATATCTACTCCTTGTTCTTCTCCTTCATCTCCATTTCCTTCTCCTGCTCCTCCTGCTCCTCCTTCTCCTCCTCCTCGTCCTCCTCCTCGTCCTAAATGTCTCTCAACCTCTATAGTCAATACCACCAAGAACTTTCTGTGAGGCTGATAAAGGCGTGCAATAAATGAACAATATGTCTTTACTTCTCTGGCCTCCGTCATCTTTTGGAAGCTGCGCTATAATCAGCTTGGCTTTACCTTTGAAAGGTCTAAACGGTTAAGCATTGCCTCGATAGAAACTTCTGCTGAACGTCGTTCCGAAGGTCAAGGCTCTTTTCGGTGAAGCGCAATCCAACATGAAGGCAACTTTTTAATGTCCGTACTTGCGTCTGTTTTCATCTGACGACCACAGAAGGATGTTGGCTGAATTTCTCTGATCATCATCATCGAACTGCCAACAGGGAAACAGTCTATAGGTGCAGGCCAACCATCGATTCCGTAAGAGGCACTGATGCGAGTCAGATGTAGATTTGGCCAACTGTGACGAATGCCGCGTTGCTGACTTCATGTATATTGAGGAACGTGACACGTACACAGTCGTTCTCAACATCACAGATGCAATAGGTAAGAGTCTAGTTCTCATGTACCGTCTCCGTTAAGTATGCCTTCTGAAGCCTGAATGCAGCCTTAGTTTCAGTTGCATCAGTAGCTAAATATCTGCTGAGTCACCATTCAATCAATAACCTCTGAGAAATACGCATGACTAGAAATGGGCCGGTAATACAAACGCTAACTAAAGAGTATTCATACCTGCATATATACATACACGCCTACATGCATACACATTTCACCCAATCTAATCTAAAACATCGACTTCTATTGCGCCGTCATCATGATACCTAAGGTAGCAATGGATGATCGCTTCAAGTGAAATCGTAATCAAAATCTATAACCCTCTTAAACTTTGCAGGAATAAGCTTCTCTAGGTTTTTAGACCAAGTCGCAGTTTGGTGGGCGTCAAGTTCAGTCGAAGTCTATGCTGAGCACGACAATAGGAGGGAGGCAAGGATGTGAGCTTTGAAGGTGGAAAAGCTGAGCATTTTCAGAGGACGGTAGTTGATGAGAGAGTAAGTAGAAGGCGACTTATTCTAGGGAGAAACCCGAGCAGCAACGGCAGTATGGTCAGACATGTATGCCTCAGAAGGAGAGATATTTGTTACAGCATTGCAGCTGCATCGGGTTCTAAGAAGACCCGGTGTATGGCCCCTGCTGCATAAAGTCAAAGCCATGAAGGAGATCCAGGAATCCTTTCGAAGCACAGGCCAGAGTATCTGTGTCCATAGTAAAACCGTCCGTTATTATAAATTCAGAAGGAAATGAAACCAGGAATTCAAGAGGTGGATACAATTCATGAAAAAAGTCAGAAAGTGGTAGGGAAGACGGACGGTAAACATTAACGAAAACAATATATAGGCCTACATACATACATACATACATACATACATACATACGTCATTCTACGGAAAGGTTTATAATTGGCATAATGTGAACTCGAAAATAAACCACTAAAATATTCAGCATTGCATCAGTTTTGCTAGTCATGCAGTCTTCAATTCAAAGGCTACATCAGCCCCGGGTCATCTGTTCTTTGTGTCTCTCTGATGAACCTGATGCCAACACAAAAAGTTCATTATGTTTTAACTCAGTGCAAATCCATAAGTTTCTTGCTAAAATTAATCAGGTACCATTTGCAAATTTAAGAGGGACAAAACTACAGAAAAACTCGCAAAAATGCCAAGAATAATTGGCAAGCATTTAAATATGACATGAATTCGTATTTGTGTTGAAAAACTAGTATAAAATTTAGGTCTCAACAGCATTACAATTTTTAATCCAAACATGGCAAAAGAAAGTAGACCGTTTAACTTGTGTTGAAAATATTTAAAAAAAAAACACTGAAAAGTCATTTGCCAGATTTTCTAACACCATTAGCAGAGATTTTCTATTACAGCAACTACAAACATCTTGAAACTAATTACAAACCTTGAGGCTAACTCTCTTCTGCCTACCCAATAGTGGGGTTTTAGAAGGTTCCATTCAACAGAATCAGTTATTCGTTTTTCCTTTTTCAGATCTTGTTTGCATCATGGTATCTGCAACATTTCCAAATATCAGCGCTTTTCTAACTGTATCCTGAGCAAACTTAGTGGCTGTATAGCCTATGCCTTAGACTTTGATGTTTTGGATTTATGAGTCTCACATAATAACAGTAAACACACTTTTATATTAACAAACAAATTAATAGCTATAAAGTTTTTGAACTTCTAAATTATGAATTTGGCTTAACTTAGTAGGCCATAAATAACTAGGAAAATACGAATCGTATTAACCTTCTTTCGAAACTAAATGTTAACATGATTTCAATACGTAGCTGCAGAATCCCCTCTAGCCCTCGCCTTCTCTGGAAAACCATTAACCAACTCCTCCATCAAAACTCATCTAGCCCACTTCCAAATTCTCTTCCGTCTTCTTCAATAGCCGACTCGTTCTGTTCTTTCTTTTCGAACAATATTAGTACCCTCCGTCTCTCTCTTCAATCTCTCCTCCCCAAAGCCACCAATAACCAACCTGATGATGCTCCCTCCCCCACTCATGACTCCCCACCCTCCCCACCTCGATCCTCATTATCTGTCTTTCAACCCACTTCAGAGTCTGAAATATTACACCTGTTAAAATCACTTCCAAACAAATAGTGCGAACTTGACCCCATACCCACCTCCTTACTGAAAGACTGTGCAGCTGTCCTTGTCCCAATCATTACCAAAATAGTTAATCTCTCCTTATCTACGGGTAATTTCCCCCTCCTATTCAAACACTCTCTTGTCACCCCCCTTCTCAAGAAAGCACCTCTCGACAAGGAAATTCTTTCAAACTACCGGCCTGTTTCTAACCTGACTTTCATCTCCAAATTAACTGAACGGATTAACTCTCTCGAATCAATGACTATTTAGCTTCTAACTCACTCATTAACCCACACCAGACTGGTTTTACTAAACGCCACTCAACCGAAACTCTGCTGACATCTCTCTACAACAAGCTTGTTTCTGCCATTTCTCATCAACAGGTTTCTTGCCTCTGTCTCCTTGATATCTCTGCAGCCTTCGACACCATAGATCACAATATCTTACTCCACCGACTTTCAACCTGGTTTGGTTTTGCTGACACTGCTCTCCTATGGATACAGTCTTATCTCTCCTCCCGCTCTTTCTCTGTTAAAACTTCGGAAGCCTCTTCTAAGTCATGCCCTCTCACATGCGGAGTTCCACAAGGCTCCGTTCTTGGACCTCTTCTGTTATCCTCTACACTACCCCACTCAGTTCACTCATTAAAGCATCCTCCGTTGACCATCACCTCTATGCTGATGACACCCAACTATTCATCTCTTTCTCTCCAAATTGTTTCAATGAGTCTACAGATCATCTTCTTTATGTGGTTAAACAAATCTCCTCTTGGATGACATCTAATCTCTTATGCCTGAACCCATCTAAAACTGAATTCATACTTAGAGGCCTACGTGACCAGCTCAAGAAAATTCCTGACCCCTCTATCTCCCTCAGCCTGGACTCTGCCTCCACCCACACCTTTAATACTAACTCCTCTGTCCGTAATTTAGGTGTTATTTTTGACCAGAACCTTACTTTTTCTGATCATATCACCCATCTTTCCCGCTCTTGCTTTATGCATATCAGCGACCTTCGCAGAATCCGTCCTATGCTTGACTTCAAAACCGCATCTATCATTGCCACATCCATAGTCCATGGAAAACTTGACTACTGCAATTCACTTTTCCTCAATATTGACACAACCCAGATAAATCGCCTACAAGCTATCCAGAATGCTCTCGCACGTGCTGTCACCAAAACCCCCAAACACCATCACATCACCCCTGTTCTCAAATCACTGCACTGGCTTAAAATACCAGAACGAATAGAGTACAAAGTCTTATCCCTCACCTACAACACACTTCAATCCTCCCAACCCTCCTATCTTCGTCAATTATTTACTATCCAACCACTCCGTTCAACCCGCTCCTCATCTGTCCTAACACTTCTTCGCCCTCCCGTCACCTCATCCTTAAAATTTGGAAATCGCTCTATAGCCATAGCTGCCCCACCCCTTGGAATAAACTCCCGCCAGAATTCCGACAGTTGTCTCGTCAATCATACGAACTCACCAACACTTCACCTCTTTCAGTTTCTTTGCAGGTCTTTCACTCAAGACTGAAAACACTTCTTTTCCAGAAATCTTATCCTGATTCTTCCTCTTCCTCTTATCTCTCTTCTCGCTTCAATTTCAAACATCATCCACCGTAGCCGTCCGACTGTCTGAGTGCCTGATCTTGACCTGGAACCGAACCCTTTTGCCTATCAATTTTTTTTTGACTGAGCGCCTGTGAATAAGCTGGTTCCCGCGACTTAGCTTTTGTTGAGCGCTGTAGAAATCTCGAGATTACGATTACGATTACGATTTAAACACTTATGTACGCTTACAATGTTGATGATTGCTGGCTAACCATAATCTAGCGACATTAGTCAAATAGATTAATAATTAGTCAAATAGATTAATGGAAGTGTAATGAATTGTTTATGAAATGATAGACAACTGGTTAATTTACATTAGACTGTTTTCATGAAAGAATCCATTTGCTGGCAGGATCCGTAAGAAGTAATGTTAATCTTTCAGCCTTTTCTGGAGAAGCGACTTCAGCTCTTAGTTACCCTTATCGATAGAAGGATTGTGATGCTAATGGACCTGGGCTCATGAACTGGATATACACGGACAAGGTCCGAAGCCACTGGACGCGGTACTCGCTGCTGGACGCCTGTCTGTGTTGACTAATGAATCGATGGAGTTCGCCTGAACTCCTTGGACCCCCGGCCGCTGCCTCGTTCGTTAGCATCTGAACCAAATCGCATATAGGTCAACGTGACGGCAGTCATTCCGTTCAGACGAACCACCAACAAAAATAAAATATTGCCCAAAGTCCTTCAACCAACTGCAGGTCTATATCGATTAATCACGCTATTACCCGTAAAAGTGATAAGCCTATTATGTTTTATCACTAAAACCACCTTTGTCGCTGCTGCGCCAATAAAGCCACAAGGAAAATCAATCTACTACATACAGAACGACCTCTGCCGTCGTATAAATTACTAGTATCAAGAAGCCTCCAACCACAGAAACCACATTTCTAAACCATTCAGTGGTTCAAGAGCTTTGAGGTACTTTTGCGAGAGCTTAACATTGACGGTTCTAAAATTTCTTAGTGATGTCGAGCCTAGTATAGACATTCAATATCTGCGCTCATCTGCGCTTATCATTACTGACGAATTACTCTGTTTCTGCAAGACATTCCACCCCTCTCTGTTATAAAGACGACAGACAACGCCATCTAGGGGAAGCAATTCCCGAGCTAAATATCAGTAACAATCTCGTATCTTCGCTCCGGAGCGCCTTTTCGCTCTTTGTCCAAATATTAGTGCACCTGGAAATCCGTGCCACTCACTTCATGGTTCGTCTGAGATGCTTGATATGCGCCAGCGCTACATAAATCAAGAGACGATTGCCATCGGAGCCACCTTGCGGCTGCTGATAAATCTTCATCACTATAAGCGCTCCTCAACTACTTCTTCGCATTCAGCCTTGCGGCCTTTCAATCGATCACCTATAAACGCCCTGTCGAATCATCGCAGCCCATTTCAGGCGCCGCATCTGCACTAAAACGTTCTTTGGGATCAAACTGTCATCGTTGTTGACGCTTGCGCGAGCAGAGGTCGACGACCCGAGAAACGCTATTAATCTAAGGATGTCCCAAGTATACTGCGCTGCGCTGACGTTGGCGGCAACACAGACAGGCGTTGACAACTTCTACCGTAATCTACGAGAAACGTCCTTAGTACCAGAGGCTCTCTTCTAAAGTCTCCCCTCCCGCTACGTCTATTTCTTCCTCGCCTCCTTCGTTTTCTTTGGAACGTCCAACAACAATAATCGCAGCGGCCGAGAATCGACAAAGAGCAAAATTGAAAAGCAATTGACAAAGCAAGCAGCAGCACTATGCAAAGACCAAGACAATAACTGTGTGTCTCTTTGTGACTGTGTGTGTGTGTCTGTCTGTCTGTCTGCATGTCAGTCAGTCTGTATGTCGGTCAGTCAATCAGTCTCACACAATCGATCACACACTCATTCAGTCATTCAATCATTCATTCATTCAGGCAGTCAGTCAGCCAGTCAGTCATTCATTCAGTCAGTCAGCCAGTCACTCACTCACTCATTCACTCAGTCATTCAGGCAGTTATCATGCATTCACTGCAGGTACTGCAGTCAGAATACTCATGTATATTAACAGCTTAATGGTCACCTTAGTCATTGGATATCTAGCATGCGATAGGCACGATCGTTTTTGCGAATTATCAAAGTTACCCAACGATTATTAACGGACACACAAAAGTAATTCTGTTATATTTTTGCAAATTTACTATTTTAATTTATTAAAAAATTTAAATTCTTCGCCGAGTTACTAGCTTGCTTCTTTTTCAAGAGATAGGCCTACATTAGTTCAGAAATATCAACACATCGTAAAATCACAAGTCAGATCAGGCAGGAATTTTACCAGCATTTCAACCCATTTCAGATTCAGTTGATGAAACAGAGCAGTTTCTGCTCTACTGGTAATGGGTAGTAGTTAACTACTCTAGTTAGCAACTAGTAGTTAAACTACTTTTAAGTAGCTAAACTGTAGTTAACTGCTGTTCTTCACAAGTTATTGTAACTAGTAGTTAAGGTAAATATATTTCAATTTATTATGGTTAACTACTTTTCTTCGAGCTAATTTTTAACTTTTACTTACGAACCTGTTTCCAGCGTCTCCAAATTATTTTTGCCACAAGTAGCAACAATATGCCTGTTATGTTGTTTTTCCTGTCACAGAATAGTCGTGTGATTAGGAATTATTAAAAGACAATGTATGGGATAATAGTTCACCATTGCAACTCTGCAGTTCCAATATTATGGCATGAACAAAAATAGTTTTAAAAGTAGTTAACTACTTTTTAAATGTCATTAGCCTAAGTTGCTTAAGTAATCAGAAAGTAGCTGGAGTCAAACTACTAGCCACACTACGTTTAAAGTAGTTAGTATCACCACTGCGTGCATGTGTTATGCTTCATATATTTCGTTTAAATTAGAATTGAATCTTAAAACGTAATTTGTATAAAAGACGTATTTAATTTTTCTTCTGCAACACCATTTCAGTTAGGTCGATGGAGGTTGTCGAGCCATTGACAATCTTCCTAACAATTCGGTTGAAGCGTAGCATTGTTCATTATAGCAGACAGCTGATCACCAACATTTGTCCATTAGGCTTTATATATTGGTTGACCGTTTTCGTATTGAAAAAGTCATATAGAGCTCAAAGTTCAACGCTCTCGGTCCGGTGAAATTATTCTTCCCGACGCGTCAAAGTCGTAATACGTGGATCTTAACCGTCGAATTCTCACAGGTCAGAGAAACCAGAAGCCAGGCTATGGTGGCTAACCAAATTAAGTTTAGATCTGAAAGACATCAAAGAACTGACGGAACGAACTGAACTGGGCAATAAATTCCATAGCTTCACACCAGCTCACGAGAAGGCCCCCCGAGAGCTTAACACTGTTCGGGTACGGGGCATAGCAAGTCACTGTGTTCATTAATCATGTCCAGTAGGCCCATGTATTTTAGTTTGAGGGTGAGCATGGAACAGAGATAGGTTGGCTGATTTAAAGGTAGTGTTTTGTAAACTATGACAGATTTTAAACAGGATGTTTTGCGCAGTGAGCTGCCAGTGAGTTAAATGTCATATTGGTTTAATATGCTGAAATTTTAGGAGTCTTTGTTATTGCTCTGGCCACAGAGTTTTGAACAATTTGTAGTTGTGCAGATCTCCCTTAGCGATATCAATAAAAAGTGAGTTACAGTAGTCAAGACTGGTGGAAGCCGTTGCATTAGCTAGTTGGATTAACAGTTTGGGAATATCTCGTATGTAGAATTGAGCAGATCTGCATATGGCCTGAACATGGTTAGAGATTGATATGGTGGAATCAAACTGTATCTGTTGCATTGCTAGAATAGGTGCGCCCATGCATGCAACTCCCCGTCAGCTTTGAATCTTGGCTTTCCTGCAGTTCATGGCGGGAAAGATGGCATCGTTAACACGCTTGCACTTGCAGTAGTTTGCTGTGCTGGTATGAGCGACAAATTGGTCATTAATCAAGGCAATTGCTAACTCTGATGCGCGAATAATGCAGAGACATTTAGGACACTGGTGTCTTCTTAGGCCTAAATCTAAACTTTAAGAAAATATGTCCCCTGCCTCCACCAACCGACGCCCCTTAGTGTAACGTATACAGGTCATAAGAATCTATTTTCTTTGCAATAGTAGGCATAATACTGTGGCCCTGTTTGCGGCAAGCAATCCGACTGAGCACTGGTCTGTTGCAATTTGTCAGTGACTGCAGCTGCAGTGGGTATAATGGTCGTTGTTAACAACCCATGTCGCAAATAGTCTGAGGAGAAACGTTCGGCTCTTTCGGAATGTAGGCCAACGAACCAGAGGTCTTTATAAGGTTGACAAAGTTCCACTCTACCAGTCGAGTGTTTGCGTGCGACAGTGCTTCGGTGAAACTGGAGATCTGCCACAAGGGGATACCAGTGCTCTTCGTTGATTGTCAGTCGTAAACGGCGCCCTGCTCCGATTAAGAATGCGCTTGACGACGGCGCATAGATCAGGTCGCAGCGCAGATAAACACCTCTGCTGTCAACTTCCTCCTCCTCCTCCTCCTCCTCCTCCTCCTCCTCCTCCTTCTCCTCCTCCTCCTCCTCCTCCTCCTCCTCCTCCTCCTCCTCCTCCTCCTCAGCACCTTCAGTCCGTCGCTGTAGTTGTGAAAAGACTGCAAGTACTCGAAACTCGCCTGATCTTGATTATGACGTCGTACTTGGAACACCATTCTCTACCCATTCAGACGGTTGAGAAATTTTCCTAACGAGGCTGTTGTACCCTCAAAAATAATCCACCACAGAGTGCTTCGTTGTAACCCCAGCACGTAAGACGATTACTCTGCCGGGCAATGGCGGTTATGTAGCGTCTTTCTATCGGGGTCGCTGTGTTTAGCCCAGATCGGGTGGGCCATTAATAAACGCTATGGTTCGCAAGGGATTCCTTCAAGAAGCAATAAACTTTACAGTCTATATATCAGCAGAGCTGGCCGACAGCCTAGTATCTCGAGTCAATAGCAGCATTATATTGTCCCAGTATTCGGGAAATGGAGACGGCCGTCTTGACCGCAGATGTTGAAGAGCAACAAACGGTAGCCTACTCGAACCAGTTCGACAGATCCTAACCCAAGGGAGTCGGTAACCAACCACTTAAACAAAACTCTGTATGTTGATGAGCTATCAAAAAATCAACTTATTTCCTGTCGCTGGTCTGTCACTACTGTTGCTTTCCAAATATTCCTTGAAGCATGTTTATATTTTCTCCAGTCCTCAAAGAAATTTCGGACGAAGCAAATATATTACGTCAAGCCTCACTGACCGCAGGGAAAGACTTCTTTCAGCAACCTCTGCATGTAGGCCCTACATTTCATAGTTCTACAAATTTTACCCACACAACTTTACAGTCCTTCCATATAATCAATTCCGCTGCCTTTGTCAAACTACTAGTCTCTAATCTCTAGAGGTTTTTACAACACTGGTGTCTGTAGATATAAAACCAGTCTATATAAAACATGTCTTCATGTGTCAGCTGTGTTACACAAATTTCATCCTAATTTGGATTCTATCAGAGAAGGTCGGCCTGCCTACGTCTCGTGGGGACGACACCTCAGTTCTTCCTCTCAAAACTAAATATCTGTTTAAAGGTATAATAAAAATTTAAGAAATTGTACAGGCTTATTTTTGCAACTGAAGACTTCGTTTCCCTGCTGCTGATAAATGGAGATACAGAACACTGACAGTTTCCTTTATCTCGTTTTCATCTTGGCGGCTTCTATTCGGCCACTATCAGATGTGGCCGCATCTAATCCGTTCAAGGCGTGCTCTGCCGATGCATCAGTCAAGTGTATGGTCCAACTGACCGGACGGACGTTCAAGCAAATCAATTATAACTACAGTCCGTTTGTTTGCTCTGTCTAGTCCAGACCGCAGCAACGCAGTCAGAGTAATTGTATCCACAGTGTATCTTCCTCTGCCGAGAGCATTTCATGACATGTCGAAGCTTACTCCACGACGCCCCAAATGAATCCGGTTGCCTAAACATGTTTCCTATTCCGGAGCTGGCATCAAATGTCAATACGGAGCAATTTCCCTCTTTAGCGGTCAGATTTTCTTCCCACGTCTGCTTTCAGCCGAGATCCAACTCAGCAAGACGAGCAACGTCACATCAAGAGGCTGTCAGACCAACAAGAGCTCATCAAGGCGTCAAGGGCCTATTAACTTGTCGAGTGACTCCATTCAGAAAACCAACGCTAACGGACTGGGAAAGCCCGTCAGTTGTGCGTGGCAGAAAACAAACTCTAAGATTAAAACAAACAGTGCAGTATGTACCAATCAGCCTGCTGCTAAATATCATCAGAGTCTGCTCACATCAGACACCAATGTGGCTAGAGTGGCATGCTGAAATGACGAGGACAGGTTTGTATCGTTCAAAAGTCTTTAGATTATAGATACTATCAATAAACATTAAATACTCCCTACTTGTCACGTCTTGCTTTACTTTAACTAAGGTTAGAAAGTAGAAATGTTAAAGAGTTGAACTTTCTTGTAAACAAGAGTGTCACAAAACTATAAGAATTAAAACACAGAGACTGCTTAACTGTCCATTCGTCTGTCATGAATGCACTCATTAAACTCTCTGCTGTGTCTTCTTATGACTTGCAGCTGTTTCTGTGATTCATTCTTTATGATAGCAGCATTGAATATCTGAATCAAAGCTACTCCAATCAGTCACTTGTAAGCATGAAACTGATAAAAAGAAAAAGACAAACGGAAACATTACAGGATGAGACTGTCCCGATTATTAAAAAACTAATTCAACTAATTATTTTAAAAATAATTCAACTAAATGTAATTATTAAATAAACTAATTCAAAACGCCACAGCAAAAGCTAATACAATTGTGAAGTTGGACGAGATACATTGATATTTGAATGCAAAAGCAAGATCTGAAAAGCAAAAACGAATAACTGCAAGAATGATCTAAAACTTTAAAGTTGTTGGAAGCATGACGTGAAAATGCCCTGCGGATGAAGCAGTGGAATAGTGAAGAGGACTCCAGATGCAAGTGGATCTTGATCAGGACATTCTAAGTGTAAGTTTTTTCTTCCAGCTTCTTGAAAAAAGAACAAAAGTTGTTTTTTTTGGAACAGTGATGCCATCGATGTACTAGAAAGTTGACACCAACTAGACTGAAGTCAGTGAAAGGTAACTATGGGTGCTTTTGCAAACCGCTTATCACACCTCTCTACTTAATATTAATATCTCTTTTGTTTCTAATGAACTCATATTATTTATGTTAGAGAAGATCACCTTTGAAGGGCACATAGAGTTAGCAAACACGTTAACAATGTTCAGTTACACAATTATCTTCAGTTACAAACTTGCAGAAGTTTTTGATCATAGGCCACATTAACTTTCCTTATTACCACATAAACCTCGCCTATCTATAATTATTGTCAGACTGTGTCTTCTAAGTTGATGCTTAAGCTGGTACTAGAAAAAAATGTCTGCGAACAAAATGTCCTGGATAAAATGTTCCAGATTAAAAAGTAGGGATGCTGCCAGTCCTGTACCAGTCCTCCATTGAGTAATGTACATATATATATATGTATAAACACATATATATGTACATTACTCAATGGATATATATATATATATATATATGATCATGAGTTCTCTGCCCGAAGGCAGGTCCACTGGCTTTATGCCACTCGGGGATGAGATGAGTGAGGTGGCTTCCCATGGCTTTCCTCACAGACAATTGTGGGTGAGCAACTTGTCCAAGGTCACACTACCCAGTGGCGTGAGGTAGATTCGAACCCACGACCCTCCGGTTACGAGGCATCGAACACACCATTACACCACCATGTCCCACAATATATATATAAATAATATATATATATATATCCCTCAAGCCCACTGCTACTAGACCAGTTGCCTTTCTGGTCACAGCCTATGACCCTCATCTCTGTATATAAAATATAAACAAATCCTAGGTGATGTCACTGCTGCTGGCAGAACCATAATTATGCCTCTCAGACGCCAAACATGAACACTCATCTTACAGCAGGTACTTGGGCTTGGCTTAGGTTTAACAGTCAGGGGCCTGTCCGTCTATCCGTACGTCTCCCCATCCATCTATCTGTCCGCCTGTCCATCATCAGTTGATGCTTTATGCACTAGCATCAGCACTATGAAAGCTGTTAATTAACAATTTAAAACTGAATGTAAAGATTTGATAAAAATAGGTACTACATTGCCCTGGGATAATGTATAGCCATTTTGTAATAGTCGATGTTTTAAAGGACAGATTATACGGTTTGAAACAATAGACGATTGTTCTTCAAACAGAATGAAACAATACGTATAGGCCTAAATTGCGCATTGGCCCATTCTTCTCGATTAATCAGCAACTGGTCGACATGGCATGACAGATATAAAACTGCTTCAAAAACACTAGTCGTTACTTATTGCAACCAACTGTCTTCATGCTTTCATTGATGCTTGTAACTGTAATTTAAGATTTATAAAGCACCTCTTAGCGAATAAACTCAACAGGGACGCTCCCGACCCAACAAGTAATACCACTTTTAAACAGTAGTCTTCAAGCGCCTGCGAAACCCTGAGAGGGGAAGAGAGAGGAGCTCAAGTCGCAGATCTCTCCAGAGAGAGAGATGGTTCCAGCAGATGGGACTGACATACGCAAAGCTTCTGGGCAGTAGCAGTTCGTATGCGAGGGACAAACAACAGATCATGGGTGGTCAAATGGAGGGTGCTACGGCCCGGTAACGAGACTAAAGTGCACAAGTCCATGAGGTAAAGAGGAACTCAGCCAGCAACACAGTTGCACACAAGAGTGAGAATCTTAAAATGGACATACTGCTGGATGGGAAGCCAACGAAGAGTGTCTCGAACATAGGACAAGTGTCTTGAAAATAGGACAAGATATGACCGTATCTGGGAGTGACGTCAATGAGAACAGCAGCAGAGTTCAGGACAGATTGAACGAATTGTTCATTGTTACACGTACAATAATAAATTACATATACTGTACAGTTAACTGTGGAACCTGCCTGGACAGTTCACTCAGAAATTGGCAAAGACCAGATTCTGTGTATTAAGATGCATTCAATATCAGTGTGATCAAGTCTGGGTCTTTCAAAATCTAAATGATGTCCTTCAAATCAAGTTCCACAGTTAGCTATATATGTAATTATTTATTATCATATGTGTAACGATGAACAGTTCGTTCCAGCACACTGATAATTATAATTTTAGTGTCATTATAAATCATAGCTGACGGCAAACACTTCACCGGTAATATAGCCATGATATCAAACACCATGATATCATATTTTGTTGCACCTTTCACACTTGTGAGCATAATTGTTCTCGTATTTTCGACTCTGAAGAAATTATTAGATTGTGAGTAGCATATTGGATTTGCATGTGAACACATATACTTAATATAATGTAAATCAGAATTAATAAAAAAATTTTGATTCAGTACTTTAGCAAAGTGATTGCATATATCAATGTAGGTAAGTTTCAAGTTTTGGAAGGAAGAGCTGTGTAGAGTCCATTGGCAACGCCCATTATCTGACATTTATAGAGATTCTTCTTGTACACGTAAAAGAAATACACAGAGTTGCACAAAGATTAGCCAGTTGACTATTTCCATCATATTTGTGGAAGATACTATGTTTCTATTCCAATGAAGTAAAACATCAACATACACCATTACTTTTTACCACTGAATAGTAAAACGTTTCACTCACAACAGTATTGGATTGCTGTCCAAGCTTTGTGATTTATACAATAAACTGCCACAGCTGGAAGATACTATACCTTGCTATGCTAGTGACGATCATGCGAATCAGATGGGTTAGTTGAGTTGTTGTGAATTCAACCTTTTTTATTCATATCAGGTGTGGTTTGTAAATGATACTCAATGTCAGCCAAGCTGTCGAATTGAATGATTTGAACAGCAGTGAGGCCACCAGTCATTTAAACCCACTCAATTTTTTAGCATTCACTGGAGATGCATGCACATTAGATAATCAATTAAGTACCTACGAGTGCATGTGTAGAAGAAAGGGGAAATGTTATTGCTGACTTCCCCTGCCAGTCATACCCTCAATGTGCTCATGGTAATATAGCTTGTTTCAGCTAGCCCTGCTATTAAACCTAGTCCACAGTAAAATGTAGCAGATAATCAAGAACAGAACACTCAGTTGTTGGCACTGTGCCAACCAGTAATACTGTCCATTGTTTGCTTTGAAACAGACTTTTTATTTTGCTTTCTTTTTGGCTCTGTTTTTGAACTCTTTTCTTTGGCTTCTTCCATTCTTAACTGTCTAAGTCTTTCCAGTTCAGCATCAAAGGAAAATTCTTCAAGAGAGGCCGCAGCATTGACATCAGTAAGCGAACGTGCTCGTGTCTGCTCATCGAACTCAGGCCCCACGGCCCACAGCTGCTCCAGGTCATAGGTCTCACGTGTCTTGTTCAACATTAGGTGAACGGCAATATTCCCTATCAAAACATAAAAATGCAAAAACATTACACACGTACTAACACATGTCATTTTAATACTTTCATCTGCCATAGAAACTTCATATATTCTGATATAATGTGGTTTGGTATGGATATCCTAAATTTAATTCAACCTTAGAATGCGACCTGTTCAAATGCATCCTTGCTATAACAAGGTACTCCATGTCTGCAGTATTCTGTGGAAGCTTCAGTAGTTCTTCATTGCAGCTTCTTGCATTTGAGTATTCAAACCTCACAACAAACAAGCTCAACAGATATCATTCACATGTTTGGGAATTCTCAGACCCCTTCTGTTCTTGCACGTTCTAGCTGGGTTCTAGGCAGAGAAAATTAGACATACAATACATATGCCTATTAATTATATAATGTACCTAATCCCTAATACATAATTTATGCACCCTTAGCAAGGCAAACTCAACTTTAAATTTACACAGTTTGTTAAATTTTCTGTCACATAAATACATCCTTTGCTACCTTCTATGATCAAAAAATTAAAACTTTTCCATTTGAAGGTGTATCACTTGAAATGCATTACGAGATGTCGATGCTTCGTTTCACTATTTAAGTTGAGGGAAAAACCAGCTGCTGAATTGTTAAAATACTTTTTAGGTGTAACTGAATGAATATGCACCATCATCAAACTGGAAAAAAATTAAAAGTAAAATTTTCTGCAGTGTATTTACCCAAATCTAAGGCAAACCAGTCATCTGTCAATTCACCCTCTACTTTCACAAACTGCGGATCACTCTTTGAACGCTTCTGTTTGTACTGGAAAATGTAATCACATAAACAAATGAATACAATCCTTATGTAACTATTATAACAACACTCTATAACCATCAGATGATCATGGCATAAATGTAAGAAAGTAAGCAATTATGCTGCACTGTTGAATCTCCACTGAACACAGAAAATACAATAAAACTCTGTTAACAGGACAGTTTTCTCATTCATAAAATCAGCTGACTGCAGTGGTCAATTTCACAATACAAAGGTTTTCAGCACTCAGTGCTACTCAATACAATAATCACACTACACACTAGGATAGGGCAAAAATCTTCAGCAGCTCAGGAATATCACTTGGGCTTTACTGAAGCTACTGGAAGAACTGGTGGCCATGTTGAACCATATTAAAGTCTTTCACAGAAGCACAAGAAGAATTACAGATTTCTAGATTATTAGCAGAGAAATCTAAGAAGAAAAATTTGGATGCATATGAGTACCAAACTGAAATCTAAGAAGAAAAATTTGGATGCATATGAGTACCAAACTGAAATCTAAGAAGAAAAATTTGGATGCATATGAGTACCAAACTGAAATCTAAGAAGAAAAATTTGGATGCATATGAGTACCAAACCAAGTTGGAAAGATAAAAAAGCTGAACAAAAATGACAGATGAACTAAAATATACTGCAGCGAACCAAGCACATCCCACGTCTTGTAACGTATTTCAACAAGGCAGTTCTGGTGAACTTCATTTCTATGTATAATAGGTCAACAGCATCAATGGCAGCCACAATCGCTTTTATGAAAACAGACTAGAACTACTTCTTCCTTGAAATTAACTCACTGCCCATTGGATGTACTCAGCCATGGCACGCAAGTGGCGAGTCGATCGACCTGTGGCCAAGACCAAAAAGTCAACATACTTCAATTCAGGTGGCACCCTAATAGCACAGATGTCACGTGCATTGTCGTTCTGAAGAAGAACACACAGCTCATCTAAATCGAACACTCCAGACTGTCCTCCTGTGCACATAAATAAGCAACTTTCTTAAATAGTAAAGTTTACCAGGTAAACACAAAGTCATTTTATAAAATTTTGCTTACACATCTGCTTGAGGTGCATTGGTTTACTTTCTATGTGAAATTTTGGTTTTCAGTAACAAAAAGCTGCTTGTTAGAAAAATATTCACATTAAGCATACATAACATTAGACTGGTTCTGTAGAAGTTAAGATGACAGAGGACCAGACTAAAGTTGCAGAATAAAATATAACTAATATAATCGGCAACAGCTGTTCTCGTCTTCTGACCAAAACATTGAATAGTCTAAATTCTGGACAGAAGATATGTGATAAGCATAACTCTGATAGAGCTCTGTCTTTTCCAGCTCAACTCAACCAATGTCTTCACCTGACCATCTCAGAATTGGCTGAAAGTTTAACCATACATTGCAAGATGTATTAGATGTACTGGAAAGGCCCAAAATTTTCTGCAATATTTAAAACACTTTTTTGCAGATTTCATGCCCATCCTCAGAAGATGCTTTGTGAAACTCTAAGATGTACACTTTTTGATAATTTATATCTTTACAACTGTCAGACCAAATTAAACGATATTTTTATCAGTTGTACAGTTTCCTGTTTAGATTATAAAAATAGAATTATCATTATTGTATGTCCTATAATTTCAGCAGTAGAAATTGTCAAAGAAGCCTTTAAATTCATTTTACTTCTAAATCGAGCAATATTCAGTGATCAGTATCTCTATATGTACCAGGCACACTGCATTAATCTTTTTATATACATGTATATACCCCAGCACTGTCTATGTGACAAGCAGTTTCTAGGCAAAGTTTGACTTGATAATGTATTCACATAGTTCTGCTGGAAATAAGTTGTCACAGTTGACCAAATCTGACAAATGGACTCAAGGTGATGAAACACTGGTAAAAATCTTTTTGGTCGTATATATTGCTGCTACATACTACCCAGGTTGATAGGTAGTAGCATCTGGTGTGTCCTCACTTGCTGTTTATGCCTTTTCGTTGGTTCACAAAACTGCAGAAATTCATATTTCTTCAGATACACTGCTTAGTCATATATGCAAATTGTGTGTTTCTTCAGTGTTATTGGCCTCAATACCACTTTGCCACAGAATTAAATCCTGCTGTTCTGCTTTATGTAATGTAATGTAATCAAAAATTTATAAAGCGCCACTTCGAGGTAAACTCCTCAGAGGCGCTCCCGGCCCTACAACCCAGAAGCACTGGGAAATAATAAGGTCTTCAAGAGCTTGCGGAAAAGAAGGGTAGGTAGACTAAGAAGTTCCTGGCATAGGTCATTATATTCTTTTAGTAACTTCAAGCCAGAACTCCTTCCTGCAGTGTATGTGGTTTTGTAGCAAATTGCCTCATCATTCAGTTTTGCTCAACAAAACAAGAAAATGTCGATCTTCAGAATCAGGTTTTGACTCAACAAGATTTATACTGATTTAGAAATGACAACATTAAAGGCATCAATTTCCTCTGGATAAAAAATCCTCAGCCGACCAGCATGTAAAGGACTTCATGTTGGATGAGTGGTACAGAGCAGCAAAGATAATTTCTGGAACATGTAGTGTAGACTGAATCTATATATGTTCTCGCTATGTTAATCAAATTTCAATTGATTTTGCTGTGGTATGAACTATGCATATAATTGACATGGTTTTGCGTATGTTAGAATAAGCGTTTGTGTTGACTAACGTGATTACTCACTTAAGATACATGGCCGGCTTAGGGCGTTTAAACTAACCAAAATAGCAAGGCCAGCATAGGCTCTAAAAATATAATAATTACGGGGAACAATGAAGGGGTTTCTGAACTTATTTTACGTTTGATCAACGTGGATGTAGATAAATTGTTTTATTCGCAATCTGCCAAAGTTTGCGAGTCATTTCGAAGGAGATTTCAAACCGATGCTTCGATTGCCAGCCAATCGGAATTTTACTTGGGGGATTTTCGGCCAATGGCGGCACGTTGCCATTGGAAGTAACCAGCCAATAAGGTGGCGCAGTGGACGTAACTCCTTATCATTAGTAAACAAGGAGCAGACGATGATCTCAACGAAGGACGCTGAAATCACTGCTAATGTGGGTGAAAGATGCAGACGACACTTTCGGCCAACCGTTTGACGATATCGATTCGCGGTGAAAACCGTTGAAGAAGTTCAGTTCACGGCTGGATTTTGGGCAGGAAGGTCCTAGTTACAATTCAGCGTGACTCCGAAAAATTAGTGATCAGTTGCGGACTTGTCAAGTCGAACTGTTTTCTCGAGTTATGAGCATGCGAAGGCTCATGTGTTACGGGTTCTTCACCTGTGTTTCGGTTGCGAACTGACAAAGTGTTTGTCAAGAAACTAACGTCTGGAAGTTTGGATTAATTCCATGTAATTGCTTCGAAACGGACTTAGCGGCGTGAGTTGAAAGTCTTCGACTCAACTGTGCAACCACATCTCGTCAAGGAACATTCCTTCGGACGATAACGGTCGAATCGCGTGGATTCTCATCCTTGAACAGCAAGGATTTCGCTCAAAATACCTTCTACGAAAGACTCTTATCCAATGGTCTACGAGGTATGTTGGCGTAGTGAAGGAATCGCTTATGCAGAGACAGCCAGTGGTGAGTGATAACACTGGCCAACACATAATTTGTTGCCTCAAATGTTAGAACTGTTTCTGGGTATATTTGACCTGCTGATTCCAGAAAAGGCACCAGTTTTCTCCCAGCAGGTCTAGTTTTCGAGATATAGAACATTATGCCATATACCAGTCCTTGCCTCTGCTCGCCCATAAAACATAAGGCTATAGATATAATTATGTAGTGCTCAATTTATTATGTGATACACTAAATAAACATAATAATACAAATACTTAAAAGAAAATGGTAGTACCTGAAACTGTACTTATATGATACCAAACAGAACAAGTTTGTTATAAAAATTTCCAGTCATTCGACACCGAAGAAGCTCCTTTTGTACGATTTCCGAGTGTGGCATCTGCCGGAACAATCGCGCATAATATTCCAGCAATAGTCTGCCATCATGTGTGCATCCCATCTTCCTTGATATCGATTTTCCATTGTTTTGATGTCTTGGTGAAATCTTTCACCTTGCTCTTCGCTGAAGTCACCAAGATTCTCTTGAAAGCGATCTAAGTGACTGTGGAGATAATGGACTTTAATGCTCATGTTGCAGCCAAGCTTGTTGAAATGAAGAAGCATATCCTCTGCTAGTTGTGCATAATTGTCTGCCTTCTTGTTGCCAAGAAAATTTTTAGTTACAAGAACAAAGGAAGACCAGGCACAAGATTCGATTTCATTCATTGATGGTATGAAAAGTGGGTCATTCATAAGTTGCCTGATCTGTGGACCATCGAAGATTCCAGCCTTCAATTTTTCCATTGTAATTCCTGGTAACTTGTGTACTATGTATTCGAAGCATGAACCTTCTTTACTCAAAGCCCTGACAAATTGTTTCATCAGGCCTAGCTTTATATGTAGTGTTGGCAGTATGATCCTATCTCGTGCCACCAAAGATTCCTTGATTACATTTTGAGCTCCAACCACCATGTCTTTCCTCGAAGGCCAATCTTTTCTTGTCCAATGTTCATGCTTGGCTCTACTGTCCCAAAGACACAAAAAGCAGGGATACTTTGTGTAGCCACTTTGTTGACCAAGGAGGAAATTTACCATCTTCAAGTCTACACAAATTACCCATTGATGTTCTTTGTATTTTATCTTTTCCAGTACTAAAGAGATGGCATTGTACTCTTCTTTCATCCTGGTGGAGTGACCGATTGGAATAGAACCAAATTTGTTGCCGTTATTTAAAAGCACACATTTCAGACTACGTTTTGAACTGTCGATAAAAAGACGCCACTCATCTGGGCTGTAATCCGACAGACCAATTTTCTTCAATAAGTTGCTGATGTCATTACAGAATACTAGGTTGTTGTCTTCGGTAAAGAATGGCAGCAAATCCTTTTCTCTGTTTCTATAAATTGTAATTTTCGTTCCAGGCTGAAGTGCATTCTTTTCCTTTAGTCTGGACGCAAGCAATTCAGAGGACTCTTTGGAAAGATTTAAGTCCCTGATCAGATCACTCAACTCTTTTTGGTCAAAACGTTCACTGTGTGAAGTTGATTGGAAATCACTGTCACTGCCCCCACTTTCTTCACTTTCGTCATCTTGTCCGATATTGGACATGCAAGTCTCATCGTCTGAGAGTTGAGGTAGTTCGCGAAAAGATGGAACTGGTACAATATCCGAATGCGGAACAGGTCTCCTGGCTGAAGGTATATCAGGGTAAGACAACTTGTGACGATTATTTCGATTGATGCCTATGATATTAACCATACAAAAGTAACAGTCGTCGAAGTGGTTTATCTGTTCCCTCCAAACCATCGGTACACCAAATTTCAGGCAGCTTCTCTTTCCAATTGTCCAGTGGCGCAATTGTTCAATACAAGTTTTGCATACTGTATGAGGAGCCCATTGCTTATCTTGATCTCCAAGTTTGACACCAAAATAACCTACATATGCTCTTTTTACAAACTCAGAAATCGGTTTCCTGTTTGCTTTTAGTGTGTATTCCCCACAAATGTAGCAGAATATGTCTGGATGGTTAATGCAGCTCCGTCTGGAAGTAGCCATAACCTTAAGGATGTTCGCATCTGAGGAATTAAGTGACTAACCTAAAAAATAGTAAGAACATATAGTTATTTAATGTTCACATTCACAGATTGTTCTTGCGACCAACTCTTCATATGCCCTAAGACGACTACGGCTGCTCTAGCTTTCAGGAGGCGGTTTATATAGGCTATAAATGCTGACTTCAGCATAATCTATTTACATAGTTCGAAACCATGAAACGCTGTATAAGCACAAATAAATTCTAAATGAGGCCATGAATTTAGTGCTGAGTAAGCTGTAGGCTACGGAATAGTTATTTCGTTGAATCGGCAATATCTCAGCACGTGGCAAGATATGCTGATTTTACATTATAAGGATGTAGGCATTATATGAATCAGCAAGAATTATAATTAGCCATAAATAAAGCTTATTATGACATTTTAGTTTTGTCAAAGACATCGTTTAAAGAGTGGACTGGGTTTTCTTTACAAAATCGATGATATCTGAGAAACTAGACCTGATGCACTCAATCCAATGACATTTTCTGAATCAGCGCCCAAAATTACCCCAAGAACAGGTCTAAAACCGAAGGCAACAAGAAAAAATTTTTTTTCTGTTGGCCAGTGTAATCTTACCATACTACATCGAGACAATCTCACTGCAACCTACAGTGAAACTGTTCAGACTTCATCAGAGTCAATACACAGGAGAAATGGCCATCCAAGCTTGTGGGTGGGTAATGTTAAAGATCTAGGTTTGATAAGAAGCTGGCCTTAATTAAGCATTAATTAAGTCATTGAACTATATATAATACATTGATTGATTTGCAACAATTGACTTTGTTCATTCTTATTCAATCAGACATTATAATACAAGATGGTAGTGGAAAAGTACGAGCCATTGTAATATCATTACAATTTCCGCTAGATATTGCATGTTGATTTGAGTCTGACCTATAATTATCATACTAGGAGACAAAACCCCAATTAACATGTATATCTACCTACAGCCTAAACAAGCTTGTAGGTACCACGAGGTAAAGTAAAGTGACTGCTACCTATAGTCACTAGATCTAGACAAAGGAGCATTCAGAAAGGGGGTTACATGTAGCCATAATGCATTTGTCCCAGAGTCACACAGTGTGACAATGATGTGAAGAATATATATCTTTGGACTCATTTGGAACTACTGCAACAGTTACTAATAATGACGAGAGTAATAAGGCACGTGTAGCAATCGAAGAAACACAGCAAACGACTGAGGACACACAGAATGCCACTACCTATCAACCTGGGCAGTAACATATGACCAAAAGTGGTATGTTAGGGTAACAGCAGAGCAAAATTCAGATAGCACCTTTAAAAATCTCTTAAAACAGGTACACATAAGGCTATTTAAATGACCTAAACAAGTGCAACCTTAGGTAAATTGGCAGTCTGTTGGGCCAAGTTAAGCTAAGCAGTAAGCACATGCTGAAGACTTTACCAAAAGGATGGCCCAGTACAGAAGAAAGCATGATGGGCTCCATTTGATTTATGCAAATGTATGTGAATATTCTAAAGTTCTTTAATTAATGTACCAATACGTAATTACTCTAACACTGTGTCACTCACTCATGGAATGCAGTCTTTCAGGCAGAAAAAAGTACATAAAATTTTCTAATGTAGAATGGGAACAGTAACTTTAAAATGTAATTCAAATAAAATTGACTTTCTCACTCTTTTGTGGAAATGGCAATTTTTTCGTTGGTTTCTGCTTCACTTCAGGCTCAACATTCTTATCATCCGTTAGTTCGAGTTCTTCATAATCATATCGCAGCAATTCAGCATCAACGTCTACAGGTGTTTCTGTTTGCTCAATTTCATCTGTCTGGCACGTTTTTGATACTTTTTCTAGGTCACTTTCTGAATCACTTAGCACTTTGTCAGATGCAGTATTCTCGTTATTGAAGTCTGAGTTCTTCTTTTGTCCATTTACTGAAGATTGTGTAGAAAAAAATAATGATCTTTGAACTAGCATTCTCGTAGAACAGTATCTTGAATAAATCAACACGTTTCTACCATGACAACCCCACATTTGACCAACATTAATTGCTACCAAAACTGGTTCATTATTTCTTGATCCTGATAAACAACCCAAATGTCTACATGATTTTGAGACTGCTTCATTCACCCAGAACTTCTGAATGCCTTTGCAAGAACTTCTTGCAAACTGCTGAAGATATACTCTCAACATAGTGAAAAGGCCTTGCAAGTAGTACTTCAACTCAGATTAACTGCAAATAAATAACAAAACAGTTATATAACATTCCAAGTAAGATATGTGATTTATTAGCAAAAGTGACTTCCAAGGGAGGGAGGGAGGAAGGAGGGAGGGAGGGAGGTCCTGCTCTGTAGTATTTTTCACTTTAATGTCATCCCCATCATTTAAAAACATTTAAAAACATCTTTGGTTTGTGTCTCTGCTTTAAAATATGAAGCAAACCTGGTCTTAGTAATCTTGATATCAAAACTGCCCATTTTAAGCTTGGGTCTTTTTGACATTACATCCTATATTACATATCCTGTGACAGGCTTGGCATATGCAAACACTGTCATTTAATTTTCCTCTTTAACTGACAAAATCAGATTTTGTGCTAAGGACAACCAGAAACTTAAAAGGCAGTGTTAGGGTTAGGGACAGGGTTAACAACATGTGGTGCTTATTTGTGACCTGGAAATGCATGTGGAGAATTGTCTAGGGCAGTGCTTCCAAACCTTTTTTCAACCATGGCACCCTTCCATAAACCCATTCACCAGACGGCACACTGCATTTATAGTACTTATTTTATATATATATATATATATACATTTGGTATATACACTTATTCATTTTAGAAGAAGCAACATTTATTTATCCACTTAGCTACAATGTTTTGTGTCTATAAATGTCTAGTAATGATAAAACAATGTCATTATGTCAACGTCGGTACTGATAATCAGGAATTGTCAGCCGGACCAGATAACCGGGACAAAATAATTAATAGCAGACTACAAACCAGAATCAGAAACCATGGCTACTGGGACGGTTGACTTTGCAAAGAATGTGAAATTGTATCAACACGAGCTTGAACGGCGGTTGACAAACACACTCCTAAGACGTTTTCAACTGACTGTAAACACCTTCTGTGTTTCATTTTGATTGGTGTCATTCCTGCAAATGCATTTTCACACAGGTAAGTAGGAAGATAAGTAGCAGAGGGCAGCAGTATGCCGACAGCTTTGGCACCTAACAAGGCTTGTTCCTTCTCTGTCATAATCCAGAAGTCTGTTAAATTCATTTCTGCGAACTTAGGTCGCAGTGTTCTGTCAGCTGCAATGTCAATCGTAATCGTAATTCCAAGATTTCTACAGCGCCCAACGAAAGCCGCGCCGCGGGGACCAGCTTATTCACAGGCACTCGGTCAAAACAAAATCGATAGGCAAAAGGGGTTCGGTTCCAGGTCAAGATCCAAGAGTCAGGCAGAGAGCATGGCAGCTATGGTGGGTGATGTTTGGGGTTGGAGAGGAGAGACAGGTAAAAGGAAGAAGGGGTGTCAGGATAGGATCTGTGGATGAGGAATGTTTTGAGTTTTGAGTGAAAGGCCGAAGCAGAAACCGCAAGCAGTGGAGCATCGGTGAGTTTGTATGATGGGTCAGAAAACTGTCGCAGTTCTGGGGGAGTTTATTCCAGAGTGGTGGGGCAGCTGCGGCTATGAAGCGATTACCAAATTTTAAGGAAGAGGTGCCTGCAGGGCGGAGAAGTGTTAGGGCAGAAGAAGAGCGGGTTGAGCGAAGCGGTTGTATTGTAAATAACTGACGAAGATAGGAGGGTTGGGAAGATTGAAGTGTGTTGTAGGTAAGTGATAGGACTTTGTACTCGATTTGTTCAGGTATTTTAACCCAGTGTAGTGATTTAAGGACAGGAGTGATGTGATGGTGTTTGGAAGTTTTGGTGAAAGCACGTGCAAGAGCATCAGCTGTTTCTTTTCTGCAATCTGTAGAACGAACAAATCCAGTTGGTGATGAAATAGGTTTCTGACCCAGTCTCTGTCAGAGACATTTAAAGTTGGAAAATAATATGGCAGCTTGTCTTCCAAATCTGATAAATGCTCAATAACAATGTCATGTAACACAGCTGCACCTGGATCAACTTCAACTGCCAGAGGAAACATAGAAATTGTATTTCTTGTTTCTATTTCATTTCTCCACATCAGAAGTTTACGATGAAAAGCTTGAAGCTTGTCAGCAACAGTATGATTGAATCGTTCCCTGCATATTCACTAAGCTTACTAACGATGATGTCACAGAGTAAATAAGTAAATTAGCTCATCGGATAGTAGACGCAACACGTGGTTTTCTATGCCAAATCACATACAGCTAAATCAGCCTGTAAGAAATTGTACTTGACTAATTTATCATTCTGGGACAGCACTTATAGTCTGACTGAGTAGCATAACAATGACATGCTGGACACACAATGTGACCACTGCCAGCAATTTAGAATTCAAACACTGTTCTCGCTTCTGAAATGATTGACCAACATAACATTAATTTGGGGTTGAACATTAAGGGCGTCTGAAGAGGGGGGTATCAACCAAATGTGGACCAATGCAAACAAGGAGAAAGCTTATGCCCAATGCAGATGTATGCATCTGAATTTGGTATATACAGGTATTTCTGTACAGCCTGTGCCTTAAACACCAACTTTATTGAGACAGCTGACAGTGCATACAGTGTTGAATATAATTAGGGTCTCTTTGCTGGACATGGCAGCATCAAATTACCCCACCCCATAGCATAGTTAGCCTGCAATATCAACAGGGTAGCATAATCTAGCATATTACTCCAATATTGCATACATTACACTGGTTGCCCATAAAGCAAAGAATTCAGTCAAAATCTGGCTTATAGTTTACAAGGTATTACATTTAAATCAGCCAACATATCTCTGCAACTTGCTCACTTCAACAGATTAAGATTTTTGACTAAGGTCTCACATGAAGTGACCACTGATTGATGCCTTATGATAACCGCGCTATAGATAAGATAATACAGGATCATCTAGGCCTTAGTACTCCACTGGAGTGCTGGCGTCCACAATGGAGGATGGGAAGGGCAACGCCAAATGTGGATAACAGAAAGGGAGGGGTCCAAAGAATGTCATTTTTTGCATATGTCCTTTATAGACAACCCTTTAACGTATGAAAAATTGTTTGAAAGTTCATTCATCAGCTGGTATTTTTGTGCAGCATGGCTGTCAACGTGTGCAGCTTTAACAGTGCAGTGTGTGTGTGTAACTGGAAACAGAAGTCAGCATTTATCTTCACGGAAAGGCCACAACAGCTTGTTTTCTTTGCGAGTCATAAAGGATACCAAAAATCAATGTTTTCATCAAATAGTTCAATAATGTTATCATCATATGTACATACAATGAATTTTCTGAGCTTCAAGCAAAATTTTATTGTGTGAAAGAAATTACATCAAATAAGTGATTGGTTCCAGAAGGCTAAACCGAAATTCTCCTGCACAAGGCATCAGTTAATGTTCACTTCAAAGCCAAACTGCATTCCAAAATGGCAACCATGGGACAGAGCCATGTAGTTGAGATCCGTAAGGCTATTGATGCTGGAAGACAGACTATTGGGAATAAGCAATTCAAAACCTGAGATTTCAGCCCTGATCTAAATGACATAACAGGACCAGCGGAGTGGACAGAAAAAGGCAATCTCCATCAAGCTGGTTTGATATTCACATTCTGATAATGGATATTCGGAATGGATAGCTGCAGGTCAAGTAATTATTTGACACTTATAATGAGAAAGTGTGTGCCATTTCGCCGTATTTGGGCCCTTTTGGGGCTCCATTAACCAACAGCTGGAAGCAGTTAGAATTTTTCTGGTGATTGCTTGTGTGTGCAACTCATGATAGGAAGCATAAAAACTCGAGTTGGACAAGTTACCTGACACCTAAAAATGTGTGAAAATGGCATTTCTCAGTGTGTGGGACATTTTGTGCCCCTTTACATAATAGCTGGAAGCAGTTTGAGATTTTCTGATGATTACCTGGGTGAAAAACTCGGCGATAAGGGTTTGTGAGAAAATGTTGAAGAGAAATATGACAAGAAAATTTTAAAAATTATCTGATCTGCGACTTTCCATGCCGAATATCCAATATTCGATTTTTAATGTCAAACCCACCTGACGGAGGTAAAAAGGCAGCAAATGCCTCCCTTCCCTATCTGACAGGATGGCTATCGTTTCGGAAGATGGAGAAAACATGTGATTATTGCTGCAGAATGTGTTCAAAACATGCAGTGAGCATGTTCTGTTAAAACTGTGATACTTTTATACTGTATACACTTCTGCGAAAGAACTAAGCCATAAAGCACTACTTCTAAATGTGACCTCGCAAAACTCAAACGTTTTCCCCCGCATGTAAACCGGAAGCACTGATAAGTAATTCTTAATCCGTGGCCCAATGACGCAATGGTAAACTGTGTTGGTGAGCAGTTGCTTTTCATATTGCTCTTACTTGCTTTCTCTGTGAGGTAGAGTAGTCTTTTTGTAGACCTACTATTTCAACATATTCACGAAGTCTAATCTTTTCCAGTTGGCTTATCCACGCTAGGCTGCCTCTCTGATTCATCGGATCGACTTTCCAGATATTGACTTGACTGTGGCTTGATGCTGGTGCGCAGTCGGTTCCGTTGATGCCCCACTTATTCACCAGAGCTATACAAGTTTATATTTACAAATACAATTTTATAAACCTGAA
This sequence comes from Norana najaformis, assembly GCA_964023275.1. Lineage (NCBI taxonomy): Eukaryota > Metazoa > Annelida > Clitellata > Crassiclitellata > Hormogastridae > Norana > Norana najaformis. Next base: position 14,179,103 of record OZ029921.1, read on the forward strand.
TATTTTTGTTGTGCGACTGCGCCTACATGGCGATTGTTGTCATAAATTCGTTATTATTTTTGGCAGTCTTTTCTATACAACCGAATCTGCTCACCTTCAACCCAACCCTCCCAACTCTCCTATCTTCTTCGCCAGCTGTTTACAATCCAACCACTCCGTTCAACCTGCTTTTCTTCTGCCCTAACACTTCTCCGCCCTTCTGTTACTTCATCTTTAAAATGTGGAAATCGCTTCATAGCCATAGCTGCTCCACCTCTCTGGAATAAACTCCGGTCAGAATTACGACAATAATTGTCTGATCCACGAAGAAGCCTTCCCGTTAATAAATGGCCCCCCTCGTAAGCAACATAAATTCAAACAACATTGGATGACTAAAGCATTATTAAAATCGTGTAACAAGAAATCCCGCCTGTATGCTAAATATTTAAAAAAAAATCCTACAACAGCTAATAAGAACAAATTTGTGATTTATAGAAACAAATTTAAACAAATAAGAAGAGCTGCTGAGAGAAGTTATTACATCGACAAAATTCTAAGTTGTGAAAATGACTTAAAAAGAACTTGGGGTATAATCAAAACACTTTTACACCAAAGAGAAGATCCTCTGAAAACAGAAAGTTTCCTTATTGATAATGTTGAAGTCAATGACAGAAGTCATTGCATCTAAATTCAATGACAACTTTACCAATATTGGCCCACAGCTAGCTGCCAACATAACTGAAAGTAACCACTTGTATAGTGATTTTTTAAAACAGCCTGCTAGCTCATCCATTGCAATTGAACCCACATCACCTACTGAGATAATAACCATTGTGACAGGATTCCGTCCAACCCATAGTAATGACGTATAAAAACCTATCAACAGATATAAATACATTTCCGTTCCGGATTCCGGGTTTCTGTGCTGCCAACTAGCGAAATAGCAGTGCAATATTTGGCATCTCAAATTTCAAAGAGGATTAAACGATAAAAATATTCATGAATCAGTAGGAACTGCACAATTTGTTAACGAAAGGCGGATATTAACGAAAATTCGCCCAAAGACCGTATATTGAACAGAATTGTGTGATACACGTACAAACCCATAAACTGCCGATCGAATTATCGCATTCAAATGGGTCTCATCAAATGTATATATTTGCACTCTGGCAGCCGCACTCCTCGAATACAGATTCAAATACAGATTCGCTTATATAAGCAGAATTCACAATTCAGGCCAGGATGGTCATGAGGGTACATAAAGAACCCATACGTGGTCCATATGGTTCTCATCAAATGGATATATTTGCACTCTGGCCTCGTATACAGATTCAAATACAGATTCGCCAAAATCCGGAAAATCTGCATATACAAATACAGATTCGCCTATAGAAGCAGAATGCACAATTCAGGCCAGGATGGTCATGAGGGTACATAAAGTGTTAACATGTACTCAAGTAATGCCTTTAATTTAGCAAAGGGTAATTTTGATATTCCTTCACTGCACCCATAGGTACAGAAACAATTAACTGTATTATCGCAGTTTAGCACCTATGAGCATGTTTTACACAGTTCGTTCGTTCAGTTTTGCTATAACACAATGAAATGGCTGTAGAAACGTTGAGAATTCAGCATCTTTTACATCTTCTAACTCTCACAGACTTAAGGCTGATGACAACCAAACATCAAAAACTGCAACACACCACAGGAGGTCAAGTAATTAATTCAAAAACAGGGACTGAACACAAAAACATTCATAAGTCGAAATTAGTCATCCAAAATCATTATTGAGGAAGTTTCTTCCATCGGTTGTGAACTCCTTAAATGGCCATCATGTGTCAGCTGCCATTTTCTTTATTGTTTTACATGGGGGTGTGAAAGTCTAGTGGTTAGCATGCTGGACCCAGAGGTCAGGAGTTCAAATTCCTGATCCATCTGTGCCTTAGCAATCCAGCTGTAAATGAGTACACTGACCATACGCTGTTAGCGGAAAGATCAGATGGCGAGTGACAGCCCACTGGCCAACCTCCTCATATACCAAGGCTAAGAAAATGAAGTCACTAATACTTCATACTCACGGCTGCCCCTTGTGGTTAGCTTAAGCGCAAATACTCTTCTCTTAATTTCAACCCTTGGTCAGTTTGAATATTTTCTGCATTAATCACTTTTCATCTGAATCCATGTCTTGGAATTAATATATAGGCCTACTGTGATTTATTGCAGTTTTAGACGTTTAGTTGGCATCAGCCATCTGCTGCTTTACAGAGTGGTTCTTGTTCTTGTCATTTCAACTGCTGTCCAACTTCCACTAACAATTTCCGAAGTAGAAAAGAACCATGATCATGGAGGACCTCCAGATGCATAGTGCTCTACTGTCAACATTGATGATTGGTCAGTGAGAGAAACCATGTGCTGTAAGCTTCATTTGGTTCATTGTCCATCTTCTGCACCATGTGTACTGGCAACTGAACACGTAACAGCAGTCACATGGGGCATGATAGCCGACTGGATAGAGTGCTTGGCTTGTAACACGGACAGTACGGGTTTGAGCTTCCCCTGAGATGGTCACTCACAACTGAATCATGCTTAGTTTAGATAGTGGGGCTTGATAAATGCATAAATGAATAAGTCAGCTACAGGTGCGCTTTCGTTGGCAGTTTTCTACATGTCTGCGAGAGGCTCCTAATGGGGACCTTTGCCAGCTATGTCAGCATCGTTGAATGAGAGAACCTCACATGGCATTTTTCTGCTAATGCATTGGATTTTTCCTCCCGGGTCCAACTCACAAACATGTCCTGCAATGCTGACAAAAATCAAATTCTCAAGTTATGTGAAACCTTGAAGTAAATATCCTAGAAAAGCAGTGTCTTCTTAAATTACTTTTCTTAGTTATTTGTGGCATATTGTGATAGTATGCCAAAAACAGTACAAATACTCTGGTTTAAGTGTATTAAATGAACATCAAGTAACATACCAGTTATTTTGAATATTAAGTAATTACTGGCAAAAATATACATACAACTCTTCAAAAATATACAATTGTTTTGATCATTTAACTATACAAACGCCAGCTTTTGGATACCTTAAAAAACTTAATTACCACAAGAATAGCAGTAGGTAGTCATGCTAGAGTAAATGAGAAAAGTATCAAGTTCACTGTACAAAGATTTCACATTTTAAAAAAAGAAGACACTTGCCAATGGCTTATCAAAAAGCAGCCACACACAAGTTCATCCGATTCTCACAATACAAAAACAAATTTTAACTCCACACAGAAGGAAAACTCTACCTGTATTTAGATATTGTCCTCAAAAAACACATTTTTTGGATGATGCTTTACTAACAACTTTGTAAATTATTTATTTGTAAATCGTTTATTGGTTATTGTATTCCTCACTCAAGTCCTGATGCACTGACTCAATCAATGCACCAGTTATATGAGTAATATGGATGGAAATCTGTCCTTCAAGAAGTTAAATACCCAGTAAGTCTGCTAAGCAGCCAGAATAACTTTAGAGTTCAACTGCAGAATAGTGGTGTACTTACTACCTGTATTCTTCGTCATTAATCCTTTAACTTAAAGCTTTGACTCTAGCTCTCAACATCAGATTTGGTGTCTAGACTATAAATGAAAATCTGGATATATGTAAACAATCAGGTACTAAACAGATACAAATGCAACCAACTGTAGTTATCTAACAGATGGACCATCTAGCAATGGTCAAAGACTTTATCACGCAAAGTTCACAAGTTTATTAAAAATTCATTTCTCTGACAAATTTTAATATTTAATTTTAACAGGGTAATTGCACGTAATATCTTAAATTATGTTAAACATTTCTCTTTTTACCAAAGTAAAGGATGTAGGATGCAGGTACCACTCACTGCCCATTTAGCTTTTTATTTTATGAGAGCAAGAAAAACATCGCATGAGATCACCTAAGAGGCAGAGCATTTATATTTGGAAGGAAAGTGTACCACAGATTACCTCTAACAAGACTTCAGGCGTAAGCACATAACATTGTTGCAACTTATCTAATCTAGTGACTTCTATAGCGCCATTATCATAATGCTCAAGGCATCAATCGATGGTCACTTCAAGTCTTCAACTTAGCTGATATGTAACCACATGACGATACAATTTCTTGGATGATCTCTGCTGACTTTACTATAAGTAGTATAGGCTCATGTAAGCATTTTCATGTTGGGCTGTCTTTCTGTTTATAAGCATTAACCAAACTGAAACTGGCAGTCAAACTGTTCCTGAAATTTTGTTTTAAGTAAGGAATTCTACATTAAACACACAGAGCAACAGCAATTTAACAACTGTATAATTTTCCAAGGCTATTGTAACTTTTCCATATGAGTTACATAACCTTTTGAATTTCAACACTGCATGATGCCCAGGGATCTAAACCTCATATACATGAGTAAAAGGTTGATACAATAACATAAATGATGTACCACAAGGTAATACATTCACCTTCTCACATCTCATCTGTTGTCCTAATTATGTATAATAACACAGAATGCTTGTCTCCGATGCAACTGACAATCCCGCTCCAAACTTGCTATAAACTTCCATTAGTTGACACCCTGTGAAATGTAGGGTGTCAAAATTTTAGTAAAATGCAGCCCTGTCATTGGATAAATACTGCATTAACTGTACACCACCAACATCAACTGCACAGAGCAGCACGAGTCCACGACAATGGTGACTGGCTCCAGCTGGCTTGAAGTCCTGCATCACACAGGCCTGTTCAAGCAGGTGAACTCACCATAGCTGCAAATGCTCATAGATGTGATGAAGGGACCAGACCTAAGTTCACTAGTATCACGAAGGTAAATTATGGTAATTGCGTCCCCCACCTGCTGCAGCCGCCACTAGCCTAGCCGAGTAAAGGTTACTCTGTGGTGACCAGCTTGAGCTCAGCTTTGTATGGGCAAAGAAAACAACAGGCTGTCGGTTGCTGGCTCATCGCACTTAAAAGTAATTCTAGAAATGGCTGGGTATCGGGCGCTGCATTTGTGGCCTAAAAGGGCAGGAACCCGGGCCTCTGTGTGCCCATTGACATGCTTAGTAATAAATGTAACATTCCATCTAAATGACAAATGTCTGTATTGCTGATATCAACATATTAAACCTGAACATCTGATAGAGAATTAAATTGGACCAGATTAACAGTTGCTGCACTTACATTTAAAATGAAACAAATCATTTCTCAAAAATAATTTTATCAGTAACAAATGTTACTTTGCCATGTAAATAACACTGCATGGCCATTACTTTGGTTTGAATAACTGGCATTTTAAATTTATGAAGCATCTGAGCAAATCTGTTACAACGACGTTCGTTTCAATTATGCACTGCATTCCTCTGAAATGGTTTCAAGTGAAGACGAGGACAAGAGAAGCCAATATCTTGATGTAAAGAAGACGCTTCCAGTGTGTGAACATCAAGTCCAGCCTCAGTCAACAAGCACAAGAAAACACAACTACAACAATTCAGAGGTTGTTTTGGTAAGACCACGTGTAAAAGTCACCACTCCTGACTGAAGTATTGATGCCCCATTGAATCACAATCAGAAAATTCTATGTAATACTGTGTCTCCTTCAGGTATTCTTTCAATCTCGGAGGGATCTGCAGGCGATCAATCAGATCACGCCTGACATGCCTTAGGATGACAAAGCGACAAATATGCTGAAGCGAATGCATATTGCGCAGACGTGATATGGGGAAGAGCAACTGAACAGGAGCTGGGGGCAGACCAGGAGCCCGAGGTCTGAGGAAGTAGAGAAACTTGCCACTCCGCGAGTGCTCCATGGCCTTTTCAATGAATTCTACTATTGTTGAAGCACCGTGTGACTTTGGCTGGGAGTAGAAACTGAACATACCTAAACACAAGAAGAAGCATTGCAAAAGAAAGACAAAGACACTCAAAGTAATGACAGGTTTGAGGGTAAGCATATTTTGAAGATACTGTGTCTGACCTGAGTGCAATGTCTGGTAGGCAATTACAACAATTCTGAAATTAAATCCACAGGGACCCAGTCCAGTTATTTAAGAACTGGGTTAATATGGTCATATTTGGAAGTATTTGTAACAGGCAAAATAAATCTAGTTGAGCTCCATTACATTAATCCTTAGAAGCAACATGACAGTCTTTGGAGAAAAAGCAGTCTGCAAGATTTAGTCTACACCTGATATCCATCACATGATCAGTCCCACCTTAAACACATCAAACACAAGGATTCAGAAGCAATAACTACAATAAAACCAAGCATTCTGGTGCACTTCTTACACTTTTAGTTATCAGCAGCGCTTACTTTAACAGTCCGAAAAGCCAATCCAGCAGAGCACTTTGAGATTCTCTTATCTGGGTGAGCACTTTGAGTACCTATGGTCATTGTGCATGATGTTGGAGTTCAGTAAGAATGTTTGTTTCCTAGCGGTCGAGTCACAACCAATTTAATCAGCAAAATCTATTGGTGGCCGATCACCACCAGAATCATTCAATAATGACTACAGACCATTAAAACTTAGACTGCTAATGTACAGGATCATGTGGTCTACCTTTGTAGTGTTCGATGCGAGTGTGGTGGGTCAGGTTCTGTGAGCGAAAGCTGAGACTGAGAATGTAACGATCATCTGAACTGTCTCGTACAAGAAATGATCCATCTGGCTTGTCCTCCAGCTTTGCTTCAGCATTTTCCCAACCCAGTGGACCCCAGTACCACCCACACTACAATCATACAAGAATTTAACACAAGTTATACATAAATATTGATAGATATAATGTGCATATGCCTGAAATAAAAACGGGCTTACAAATATCACAGTTAAACTAAAGCTCCAGTGTGCACTCTACCACTCTCTTAATTCTAAAAGAAATTTTCCTGTCAAGGAGCTTAGTTAGAGTAAACTGGAACTGCATAGCCAGTTCATCAGCTGTTAGTGTTGGATATAACCATAATGAAGATGCTAAAATATCATGCTTTTGTTTATTTAAAACAAATTTATGCTAAGAGCAAACTATAACAATTTTGTAATTGGGTGGTGGTTTAACTTGGAAGTTAAACTTTGAGGAAATTGCAACATGATCTGATAGATATGACTCAACAGGAGTAACAGAATGAAGCGATTTTGAATCAGAATGAGTTATCAAGACACCAAAGGGATGGTCATTATTATGAGTAGGAAAGGTAATGAGTTGTTTCATATCAAAACCTTCCAACATATCAAGAAATGCTGAAGAACAATGACTAGCTACATCAAGATGAATATTAAAGTCACTCATAATAACTATTTCAGAAGAAGAGGAATATCGAATATTTAAGTAATGACTGAAATGAGTTGTGTATACTCGCAAGTAAATAACAATAGGACCCTCACTCTGACATCATTCTAGCCACCCATCATTTCAAACAATGCCAAGCCAAGCCTAGTCAGGTCAATTTCCTGAAGTTTAGTCCAACTGGTAGGTAATCCTCTTAATGAACTTCAGAACAACAAAAGGGGTAAGCTAACAGCTGAGGAATAGTTTCCAAGAATGGGATCAAATATGGCAACTGAAAAAGTTCATCCATGTATCCTATCTTCTGGTGGTACCAGATCAACAGGTTTCCATTGCATATATGTGTATATATATATATGTATGTATGACTATTGTATGTACACTGTGTATACTTAGCACTGAGGCCTATATATTATATATGTATATATCTTTATATATATTATATATAAAATGTTACATATTAATATACATATAATATATTAAACCTAGAAAGATATGCCATTCAAATCAGACAAGCAGTCAAAAATAGCCACTTGAACTGGTCTAACCTTTGGGTAATATGTCCATCAATACCTCTAGACAAGAGCTTGGGGCATTCACTGTTCATACAGCCAATAAACTATTACTGAGGCACAACAACTTTGAATTTAATCTATCAATCTTAATGACCACCAGTTTAAATGGCCTTTGCCAGATTATTTTTGGCGCAGTCATTTGATAATGGTCCAGTTTGTCAGCTGATGACAAAGTTGAATGGGCAATTACAATCAGAGGCTGATGACTTCTCGGCCAATTAATATTCATGAGTGGCTGAGAAACAAGGCCTTACTTATGACGCATAACTGCCGAGAACACAAGGAGGTGTAATGGTGTTTACTTTACGAAAGTGAAATTCAGTGTACTGAAAGAAAGATTGTTTGAGAGTCCTGCGCCACCAAAGGGTCGCCATTGAACACAAATCTCCGATCATTATCTTGATAATGAGCAGCACTTGAGCAGTGCTATTGATAAGCAGCTTAATCTTCGGGCTTAATCTTCTAGGCCTTTCACAGCACGCAGGTTCTAGGATCTTGGATGGATCTGTCCGACCATAAAGAGATGTAACGACGATATTACAAGCATGTACAATGTATTTACAGCAATGTCAGTTTACATCAGTCTTTTGATTCGCATCGGCCTGTTAATCTAGCATAGCCCATTTAGAGATGCAGTGTTATAATTTTCTTCTGCTCTCCAGAACCTAATGCCTCCTCAACCGTTAGCCAGCGAATGCCCTCTTCACTTCACACTCTTGCTTAACTTTCCCCTCCGTCTGTCATTCATCCAACTTCTCCCTTTCGCCATCTGATCGGCGTCCCTCTGTACCGCCTCTCTCTCTCTTTCTCTTCTCCTCTCTCGTTTACCTCCACCTGTCAATCACGGGCATCCTATCCGCCAGTGTTCCGTACAAATTAATTACACAAACACATATGACTAAATTATCTGACATAATACAATCTACATCATGCAAAACCTAAAACCCTCATTGTTTTCCAAATCTGCACTACAGACTTTAGAGGTTTAAAGTGCATCAAACCAAATTAAAAGAAGTTGCATCGTCTCTTATCATCCTCATCAATTGTTGTAGTCTGTTAAGCAACTCCACATATCGGAGCATAACTTGCTTACATCAACATAATAGATAAAAATAAAAAGTTCCTGATTTTAAGGCTTACGTCTTTTAGTTTACTGAAACTCTGGATGAAGTCTGCGTTGCTGTTTGTACTGATCAGTGACGATGAATCAAGGCAAACCACTGCAATTTCAAAACCAAGCTTTCAGTATATTTTACGTTTACATTAATATAAAAGATAACATTAAAAGCATAAATTAATACAAAAATTGATCATTTTGAACAAAGCTGTTTACCCTTAGCCCATCAAATTAAAAAGCTTTACAAATGCACCGCAGGCACAAAATACTGGTAGCAACGTCCTAGGCACATTTCCTAAAGAAGTTGGAAGTTAGGGGTCCAGCATTCATCCCATAAAAATACATTCTCCGCTAATTAGGGCGATAAATAAGCTACACTTTTCCCATTGGTTATTTATACACATGCAAGATGGTTGTGGAGATTTTCTGAGAAGACGGTGATCTGTTTCATTTTACATTCACACTTTACAACTGCAATGCTATGGTAAACAACGTCAAATTTGGCATTTGAATTTCAGTAATTCAGAAATGCATGAAGAGTTAATTTCAAAAGAATTCATGCATTTACAAGCAACAGGACCAACAGTACTTCAAGTACTAGCAATTTATCCAACTTTTCAAACAATAATGAGCGACAGCAACAGCGCTGTCAATGCCTGTCATGCAGTGCTGCTTGCCAATGCCTGTCATGCAGTGCTGCTTGCCAATGCCTGTCATGCAGTGCTGCTTGTCAATGCCTGTCATGCAACGCTGCTTGCTAATGCCTGTCATGCAATGCTGCTTCACCACTTTGCTAGGATTTTCACCAGCTTCAGAAAAAAGCTGGTTGAAATATCTTACAAAATGGGTCAACCACTCTCTGATACCAAAGAGGTTCAGCAGCTTTCAATGCCTAGCAACCTAGCACTCAAAGTGCTAAGCTAGCAATGCCCAGAAGCAAACAAAGCAGACATCCATGTGCATTTCTCACTTTTCTTCTGCTCTAAGGGATTTTAAAATGTGCCTGCACTAGCTACTGGAGGACATAACTTTACCAGATGTCTGGCTTGAGACCTAACATGCCACGCAAAACGTTAGAGAAAAATTTTGAAGCCTTTTCACCTAATGGCAAAGCCACTTCTTTCCCTTGGGCCCTCCAAAAACTAGCAATGAACATAACCCAGTTTTTATCTACATATAATATTCAAGTGCTGAAGGGTCAAATATAAACTTCAAACTATAATGATGTTTTTGATACACGTATTCTGTATCAAGATAACAAAACATTTCTGGTTAAGCCAACATGTTAATACCAAGAGGACAAATTGGAAGCAGTGCTCAGTGCAACACACAGTTGCAGCAGCTATTTACTTTTCATATTTTTACAAACCCTTTGATTGTCCATAACAGATGACATACTGTGTCAAGGGTCAGCAGATACAAAGGTCAGACAAGGCAGCTGGACATGATGCATTGTTTCCCATGCTTTTACAGCTATGAGGTGACTGTGGTCAAGAAAGAGATGCAATGCAGATGGAAAACAAGATTCTCAGAAAATGATCTGATATGAGTTCAGACACACAATACCGAACAAGCAGGCAAGCTAATGTTGCACACATCAAATAAATGTGTGTCTTTTTGATTGATCAATGGACCAACCAACCAAGTGCACGGGAAATTGCAAAACCCAACACAAATGGAAATGTAAATTAGTTTCCTCTAAATTTACATGTAATTTGTCAATTACCAAGTTAATAAATACATTACTTACTTACTTACCATATCTGCAGAATTGGTGTGGTTAGCTAGAAAGACAGTAAAAACACATTTTGTCCACATAAACTACCAGCATTTCATCAATCAGAATGAAAAGCAATGAGAATGTATTTATACATAACCTTTTGCCAACAAAATCTTTAATAACAAACTCTATAATAAATTTGGGTATAGCTTGGTCTGTTGCCTGTCTTTCAAAGAAAATTTCTTTTGGATTGGATGCAAAATTTGATTGCATGATCTCTCTTCTGTTTATAAACACTATGCATCTTCTCTTGGTAATATAAAATACAATTTATGTATCTGGACATTTATATAGTGTCTTCAGTTTTTAATTCCAACTCCAGTTAAGCAGAGATGCTCCTGGGATAATAACAGTAAATAAACTATACTATTCAATTTCAAATTCAAAAGGCACCAACAAGACACTGTGATTCTATTTGAAAAAGATACCTGCCTCAGGGACTCAGCATTAATCAGCAAGATGTTCTCCAAGAAGTTGATTTGTTGTTGCAGCAACCAACAATATTAGCAAATAAATTTACATCAGCCAAACGTAAATTCTGATCTTCTCAGACAATGTGCAACATAATAATTTTTTGAGAATTTAAAGGGAATCTTTTGGATTCAACCTCTGTGCTATTCCAGTGGACTAGCAGAACCAGATCTCCCAAACAATCATTCTTAATGACTGATGCTATAAGACAGATGTTGAAACGAATTATTTGCTTAATGGGCAGCCAGTGCAATGAATGTAATACTGGCTTAATATGCTGATATTTAAGGGTCATTGTTTATGGGTCTGGCAAGAGTGTTTTGCATGATTTGTAGTTTGTGCAGATCTCCATTAGTGATACCAATAAGTATCATAGTGAGTTACAGAAGTCAAGTCTGCTGGAAACCATTGCATTAGCTAGTTGCGTTAAGACAGTTTGAAGCAAGAGATCTGATTCTATGAATATTCCACATGTGAAATTGAGCTGATCTGCATATGGTCTGAACATGGTTAGAAAATGACATGGTGGAATCAAACACCATGCCCAAATTGCATGTGCATTCACCGCGGTTAACAAGTAAGCCACTCAACTGAACTGATGTAAGGCAATCAAATTTATGCCCCCCCCAGTTTTGCTCATGCCAAAGTTTACCCACTCCTTCGAAGCCATCTCTCTTTTGATGATCTCTCAAAGTATCACCTTATCTCAACTCTCAATTTCACTTCCAAAATCCTGAAAAAAGTAGTTGCTGATTGCCTGAGCTATCAGCTCTCATCTCACAACCTTTACTTTCCTTCCCGCCTGCTTACCACAAACATCATTCCACTGAAACTGCACTACTTACCATTCATGATCACAAAATCAGCTCCACTGATAATTGAAAAGTAACTGATCTCATTCTCCCTGACCTATTTGGCCTATCTGCTGCTCTGGTACTAAATGATGTTGAGTTCAGTTAGAACAACAAGTCCATTAACATGCAAACAATGTTCAGATAACTGAAAAAGCCACCACTTAAATGCTTCGACTGTACTTAGTCTGCAGAGTCAGCATTCCGCCACATAGTCTTCTTCCTCCTTCTTCCTCTTTCACCTCCTTTTTCATCTTCTTACTCCTCATCCTTCTCATCTTCTCTCTACTCCTTGCCATTGCACTCCTACTTTCCGATTTTCTTCCTCTTCCTTTCCATCTTCTTCCTCCTCTTCTCTCACTTCCTCCTCTAACTCTCATCTACCATTGGAACTTTGTCTTTCATTAATGAAAATATTCATCATCTTACAATATTCCAAAAACAAAAAATAGAACTGAGGTCCTATTCTATTATTGCATGCAGAACTATAGAAACGAACTTCCTTCTATGAGCATTTACTTTTGCAATGTAAATCTCAATGGATTCAAAATGCACAAAACATTCAAATTATGGAGACCTAAGAGTTATTTTCGTCACTACCTTCACATGTCAGGATTGGGCAATTTGCATGCCTGCTGACTTCTTGGATGTGGTAGACATCCATCATGCTCTTTCCCAGCAGGGATGTAGTCTTGGTCTCAATGTCTTGGTCTTGACATCTTGGTCTCAAGATGGTCTAAAAAGTACCTAAAATCTTGCCCACACAGGTTTGCCAACGTCTTGTTAGGACATCTTGGGTCTCGTCTCAGTCTTGAGGCAGCCCGATTCAGGTCTCATCTTGGTCTCAGTCTCACCTTTGCAGGTCTCATGGGCAAAACCAAGACTGGACTTTGTGACAAGTTGAAAATAATTGGGATACTTGGCACATGTGTGCAGCTGAGCAGGATTAATAATGCATCCTCAACGAACTCAGCTATCAAAGACAACCCAGTCAAACAAGAGCACCTATATTAAGCCTTAAATCATTCCAAAACAAATAATAAAGTAATAATTAAAAATCTATGTATGGACTTCTCAGCCAATAAAATTCTTCCTAGTATTCAAAAGGCAAATTTTAGACAAGCAACCTTGCCTTTGGATACCTAAGCCAGTCCCAACCCTGGACAAAGACGGTGGGACAAACGAGGGCAGATTAGTTGTCCATAAAAAAAATGACAGAAATCCGTGACACACGATAATTACTAAAACACACACACCACCTCAGACACTGCCTGAATCAACATGGTCTGCAAAACTATTAAATGCACAATGGACTACCAAGGGTTTTCAGCCCAGGGACAGAGATAACTGTGATACATATTCAAAAAAGATATATAACAAGCGACTGTGCATAAGAAAACCCAGCCAAAATCGAAAAAATGAATATGTGAGAAATGCACTTAGAAGGCAATTAGGTATAAAATAGGTCCAAAATAGTTCAGTGCATAATTCTCAAATATGCCAAATACATCACTCAAAAGACCTCTTTAAACTTCAGACCACATAGCTAATTTGAATAGAAAAATCTATCTAATTTACGCCAGACAGATAACAAAATTAAAATTTAACTCGCAAGTTTTCAGAAGTATTCGCACATAATAAAAAACTTATAAAATTTTTACTAAATGTGAAAAAACATGCAGTTTTCACCATATTATTAAGCACTTCCAGCCTAATCCAATGCAATTAAATTACACGAATGAATTATATTTTCTGACTTAATTATCCGACTTAGCCCTGGTTTTCTCATGCACAGTCACATATGCTCTGAAACCCATGTTCTACCCACCTGTTCCATCTCTGTGGTCACTAAACGGCAGCAGGGAACCAGAAGAAGAATTTGGCCATTGTGACGAGTCTGAGAAAACTCTTCGCGATCGACAGCCAGTACTGCCAACACGAAGAATGTTACTTGAACTTCCCCATGATCGGTTTGTTGATGCTTCGCTGGAAAACGGGAGATGAAGACTGATGGCCATACGCTGGTTACCGGACTGTGAAGATGCCTGAGCAATGCGTCCACGGTCGATTTGGTTAGTGCTAGAGGTATCAGCACCTTCAGGTGGGGGTCGTGGAAGACAGCGCTTCTGAATATCAATGGATGAATGGTGTCGGAATATAGAGGACTTTTTTCCTTTTGCAGGCATTCCATTTAAATGCTTATTGTTGTGACCACCTTCACCATCAGTGAGTGACTCATTTCGTTCAGGTTTATTTTTCCTTGAAAAAGGATTGGGCAGTCGGAATTTCTCTTTGAAGGGACTTCCTTTCTTCGTCTCAGTTTTACTTTTTGCTGTTGGATTCAAGCTGCAACCAGCACACTGTTCCAGCAAGCACTCTGCTCGCTGCCAGGTCTTCTGCCCCTTGCTTGTTTCTGAAATATGAGGCATCGGAGAATCTGACTGTGCCAGTTGCTCTGAGTATGGAATCAGATATGGTTTATCCTGTTGTGGGCGGTTCAGTGGAATACCAAGGGATCTGGCCTCCCTCATTACTTCCTCCCAACTCATGTGTATCCGTTCATTTGATTCTTCTATATGTTGGGACTCTGGGAATTGTAATTCAACATTCATCATACCAATGCATGACTCATAATTTCGAGACGGTACAGGTGGCACATTTTCCCCATCATCACTGTCCAGTGCTGCTGATGACAAATCTGGATCAGTACCTTCCCATTCATCTGTTGGTCCATTCAACACCGCATGAGCAGCTGCTGGTATTCCAGCTTCTAAGCTAACTAAAGATCTGTTCTCGAAGTCGTCATGTTTGGGTGAACAGTTTGACGACCTGATTTCAAAATTTTTCTTGATTGACTGTTTATCTTCACTAGCCGCTGCTTCGCCTGCTGAACTTTCTTCCAACTTCGCCGCACAGCATCGTGGAACACTAGCGTAGACATCATTAATTCCTGAATTTGAAGAATCCTCATAAATCTTAGAAACAGAGACATCTGCAGGAACATAATCAACATGCTCCCACTGTCGTACAGTTCTGCTGTCTATGCCCCCAAACGCAACTGGAAAGGATGCAGAAATATTTGAATTTGATTGGTCACTACTAATTACCTCTCCACTAGAAAATGCCGAGTCATCCACAGGTTGCAACCAAGCCAAACTGCTGAAATGATGAGCTGGTGGCTCATAAGGCAATGCAGAGTTGCCTGACTGTTGAGATGTTTCACATTTTGAATGTAGAGCCAGCAAATCAAGCTGAGCAGAGAGACAATCACTTTGGTCATAGTGACCATCAACATCAACATCTAAACTCACTATATATGATGATGCCTGTAATGGCTCCAGTGGCAGAGGCTGGACATCATCCAGGGTGGTGTACCCAGATTCCTTGCCATCACATTCATCCAAGTCAAGGTCAGAACTGTTGTGGGCTTTCTCAACATCACCATCTGAAGGATGATGTCCTGAATCCATAGATTCTTCCTTGTCATCACACTTGTACATCAGTGCACTCTCAGTACTGTGATCCGGAGCAGTTTCACGACCCTTTAAATTACTAGAACTGCTAACAGTTTCAGCAACTGCTTTGGTGATGCTAAAATCTGATCTATTCTCGCTTACACTCGACAGCACTGAGAACTCTCTCTGCAACATGGTTGACTCAGCATCTCTTTCAGACACCACACTGGAACAATGATTTTGCTCTGATTTGCAAGTCTCCACAACTTTTGCCCTTTCACGTCTTTTGAATTTTGGAGGAGATAACTTCGTATCTTCAAGTAGTGGCATAGGAATGTCTTCCAAAATTTCTCTCTCCCCAGTCTGTCTGACACCAACAGTATCTGTACTTGCCCAGTCCAACACACAAGCTTTTCTACATTCTATCATACAACTTTCACCTTCTTTTGCAGGCTGGTCACACTTTACATCAGAGTCCATACCATTATGACTTGTTCCACTGACAGAAAGCCTATTTGGTTCTTCTGCCTGAGAAGAAGACTTATCCAAATCGTCCAATTCTGTTACTTTCTTCTTTAGCCTTTCCAGGCTCTCTGCAGATATTTCACCACAATCTTCAGTTACTCTTTTGCTTCGAAATGATCCAAAGAAATGCTTTTGGAAATGCAGAAGAGGGCTGCATCTACAACCCTGCTGCCCATCCTGATTCAGAAAACCATTCTCATCAGATAAATTACCCCTCGTCACGCAAAAGAAATCAGATGTGTTCTTATTGTAGGAAGGTACGACCCCCAAATCATTCAAGACAACTTCTTTCACATTGTCCTGCTCAACTGCCGCTTTTGTTTGTGAGATCTTCCTCCTGAGTTTACCCCACATCGCTTGTTATCAGTTGTTCATCATTGCTTGACTGAAATCACCTTCTAAAAGAAGAGGAAAATGAAATCTTGCAAACAAGTTGTAGATAAATATTACATAAATTTTTGCACAAAACTTAAAGCCTAGAATAATTTTCAAAGAAGAAAGAGAGATGTCTGTCCTTTCAGCTTGTGTCCTCTCATATCTGTTTGCTGAAGTGAGAATAGATTTCACCGAATTCAATTAATAAAATGACATATATGGAATGGATAACACGCAGATGGCAAAACAAGTGGAGCCATGCAAGGAACACTAATGGGCTGTGGGTCGATAGACTTAAGGAACGAAGGATTTACAAAACTGATCTTTTGACAGCTTTGTTGGCTTTTGAAACATTTCTGAACATTTTTCCCAATGTACTCTGTTAAACTGTTAAATAAATCAACTTTTGGTAATATAGCCTAGTAACACTTGTCATAAAATTACAGAAATTTATGACATGACCGTCTTTTGTCATCAGTTCTTTGATAATATGTGGTAAACAATACATGATAATTATACTTTTTCATACTTTGTGAAATGTTTAATCAGTTTCCAATACACAAACTACAGCAAACAACTTCCACTGTTTGAAAGTTCCGATAGTGACCTTGTTATATTCAAAATTTTTCCTTCATCACGCTGCTGTTGCACCCTTAACACTTCAGCAATATTTCTGAAACACTCTGGATCTCAATGTTGTCTAGTCATCCAAAAACTGTTTTCCAAATTATTTTGAAAATAGTCACTCTCTGGCTACTTAAATAGCATGAAATTTTAAGACTGCTAAACTTACTGAAAACTGGTTATGAATGGTTATGCTTACAAGCTACATTAGTTCAGCGTAACTTACCAAAGTAGGTAGAATATATATTATGAATACCTTTATTATGCTAAAGAGGCAAAAATGAGGAACAGAAAAACACAAAAAGCGAATATAACCAAAAACAAAAGAAAACAGCATGTGTTGCTGTTCAGAAGTCCTTATAGCTCAGCTCAATGTGTACAGCCCGGTTTTGGGAACTGCTACAAAAATCTCATCAAATTTTACCTACTGATATACAAGACCTCAAAAAGTCTAATGCACCTATTCCCATTTTCTGGAACCGATCCAGGAATTTCTCTGAATTTTCAAAAATTCAATTTGAACCAATGGAAAAGTGTTTTTGGGGACTGTTTCCGAAGCCCATCAAATTTTATCCGAAGATAGACAGGATATAATGAAGCCTAACGTGTCTGCTATCATCATCCAGAACCAATCCAGGAATTTTCTATGGATTTTTAAGCAGTAAATTAGTGGTTAACTTCTTTTTCAAAAGTAGTTGGAACTAGTAAGTAAGTAGTAAATAATGCACTTGTTAACATGCCATATGTTCATCAGCTGATAGAGGAATCATAGGCGTGGATGGGTCACAGCAGCCAGACAACAAAAGCAAGACAGTACCAACAGGTCTTAAACCGCTTTACAAATATGTCTCTAACAAGATATTGATGTAAGTAATGTAAACAGGGAGACTATTTGAGATGGCTGGTGCAGAATTTCTGAATCCACGTAGAAAGACTTCGGACCGATAGCCTATGACATCACGGAGAGACAAATGATTTTGTGTAGCTGATTGCAGAGATCCGGATGGCTGTTAGCACTGTAAGGAAGATTACAGGTGAGCAGGTTAACTGGTGCAAGAGAGTCTTATATGTAAGGAGAGCTATCTCGATAGTAAGGCAGCCACTGAGCTTTTCCATTACAGGAATGACGTGATGTGAACACAGGAATATTGTGAAGATGCGTGTTTCTGTCACTAGTCGGGCCAACAACAAGATGATATTGTTAGTAAGGAAGACATCAGATTGAAGATTTCCATAGCATCCACAATTCTGGGGTAACAAGATGCAAGCCGATATGGTCTGTATCTGATACAAGAGGGTTCATGGGTTGTCTGGACAGTTGCTCAGCAATCGATACCTTTATTGTCTTGATCTTGTTGATGAAGAAGTCTGAGAACATGGCACACTGTTTCTGGCATTCTTCATTCAGTAACAGCTCAGATTGTACTGTGGAATTCAGTACATCCTTCACTGCAGACCATTGTTGACGAGATCCATTCCACTTTGCCAATATGGCGTTACTGTAATGTTGTAGGCATGATTTGCTGAAGAGTTTGTTGGCATTCCAGCAAGCTGCCTGATAAGAGAAATGGACAAGTTCATAGTTGGTAGCCTTTCATCGCCTTTCCAGGCATTTTCAAAGTCATTTTGCATCTGCAGCTTCCAGAGACAGCCAGCAATCAATCACCTTTCCTGGACACTTCAAAAGTTTCCTAAGCAGCATAGGACATCGGTGACAACATAGTCTATCTGACGAGCAAAGCCATAAGAAGTGTCATCAGGAGCCAAAAACAGTGACGATTTGATCAACGATTGTAACAAGGAGGTAAGATTGAGTGTTTTCAGCTTCTAAACAATGATATCTACCAGGATAACCTTTAACTGCACCAGCCTGAGGTTCAATCCGCGTGAGCAAGGCTCCTGTGGTCTATCAAGAGGCTGAGTCAATGAAAGTTTTGATGCTTTCAACTTTTATTACTTCAACAAAGGCTTCACCCTAAATTCAAAAAAAAAATTTTTTAAGTTGTGTATTTAGGTGCTCGACAACGTGGCCAATCACCAAAAGTTGTTTCCGAGTTGAGTCTTCTTTCCCATGAGCCATTGCTGAGTATGCAAGCCTCCTCCTGTCTGTATTGACTGTCACCATCACACCATTTTAAAGGCAGTCGAGGAGACAGGGAGGGAGACCAAGTACACAAGAGAAGAAACAGGAAAAATACCAGAAACAAGAGACAATAAAAAAACCAAGAACAGGAGACAGAAGACAGGAAAAGAGAAAAAGTGCAGGTCAAAGTCACTGCATGTCAACATGCTTAAGGGATATATTGAGACAGTATGCAGATATAAAATATTTTGTCTCCACATACACTTTTTTACCTGTATCTTCGTAGTAATGATCAACTATTAAGCTATACATTATCATCTTATTAATTGATAATACTTAAAACTTAATCAGACAACTATTCTACTATGCTAAATATACCAAACAAGCAGTGTTGCCAACTGTAGGTCTAACATAAACTTATTTGGAGATATTAGCCCTGGACAAGTAGGGAAATATGCAAAATCTGTTGCTGAAAAAGTAGTTAGAAAAAAGTAGCAAACTAAAATTTGAGATGTTATAGTTTAACTACTGTAGTAGTTACAACAACAATTGAAAATGGTATTAACCACTTTTTTACTACTTAAAAATTCATAGAAAATTCCCGGATCAATTCCGGTAGATGGGAATTGATGCATTTGACTTCTTAAGGTCCTGTCTCTCACCAGTTAAACTTTGATAAAATTTGGTAACAGTCCCCAAAATAACCTTTCCATTGGTTCACACACTGAATTTTGGAAACTTCTTAGAAAATTCCTGAACAGGTTCCTGAATATGAGAATAGGCACATTAAACCTCTCGTGGTCCTGTATATCATCGGGTAAAATTGAATGAGAAGACTTCTTGTAGTCCTGTCTATCATCGGTAAAATTTTATAAGAATCGATAACAGTCCCCAAAACTGGACCCGTGCCCATTGAACTCACTGTAAAACCATATAACTGCCTCGTGGACTCTAAATCGACCAGTTATCCCAGTTTTCTACCACTTATTGGCAATAATTCTGCATTCAACATAAAGAAATGTCTAAACAAGTGTCTGAATTACTCCCAGAACAAGTTAACTGACCATAAGCGTAAGCGTTAAAGCACAAAACTAAAGGCTGGTTCACCAACCTCCACACTACGCAAACTACCTGCAACCTCATCGCGTCAAGACAGGCATGCTTGCTTGTTCACGTAAAACAATCTCAAAATCAAATCCAAAACGCAGCATTTATAGAACAGTGAGTGTGAAACTACCGACCATCCCCACAGTAAACCTCGGCCAATTTACACGGTGTGTGACCCACTCAACATGGACGTCACTATCTTATCGATTATTATAATGCCCGTTTCGCAAGTAGCCATACAACAGCTGCCGCGTGCTTACTGAACATTTTATTTGCTACTAACCTCCTCAAAATCTTAAACTCCATTACTCAACAAAATACATTCAACTTGCAGGTTAAACAACGAAAATAACATTTAACTAGGTCATAATGATGCGCATGACGGAAGAAATAGTATGGAGAGCGCGTTTCCAAGTCAGCGCCTTTATTTCTTTCGCCTGTTTTCAACCTTCTAACTCATTAACTTTGCTTAAGTTAAATTTGCTGCGTGACATCGAAGCATCATATAATCATAATCGTAAACTCAAGACTTCTATAGCGCCCAACGAAAGATAAGTCGCGGAAATCAGCTTATTTATAGGGCCTCAGTCAAAACAAAAGCGATAAGCAGGAAGAGTCAGATACAGTTTCAGGTCAAGATCCAAGGGTTAGGCAGGCAGACAGTCAGACGGCTTCGGTGGATGGTGTTTGGAATTGTAGTGGAAAGAGAGATACGGGGAAGAGGAAGATTCAGAATAGGATCTGTGGAAGAGGAGTGTTTCAACTGTGAGTGAAAGACAGAGATTGCAAGGGGGAGTGTTGGCGAGTTCGCATGATAATTGTAATAATAATTTTGCGTATACCGATTTTCTGGTTTTGGGGTTTTATATCTTCAGTTTTGGTATTTCACAGCACCGACACACGACTTCTTAGTTCATAGCCTGTCAAAACCTACCAGTACGCCATTGTTCCTGTGGCCTTGCTAAAAGAGGTGCGGGTTTGATTTCCGTAGTGTGCTAATTTTCAGGTTGAATTTCACAAAAAAGATTTCTTTGAAACTCGCTACCTTCCTATTATTGTGGTATCAAAATCATTAGTCTAAGGGCAACTCGTTTAACCCAAGTTCCTATGAATGAAAGTTACCCGACTCAGTAATCGCTAGATGGCGATACTGGCACAACAAAGCATGTTGCAGCCAATGAAGTGTAAACTGCGCTGATCAATACAATAAATAAAAACTACAGCCTGACCTTAGAGGCAAGTTGTACACGCAGTAGCAGATCAATCCAAGTTATCTCGTATATCTAAGCCTCGCGACGATATTACACGAGTCACATACCTGGTTCGCTTGCAGTGTGTATTATGGTTATTAGGCCTAACCTTTGACCAACGTCGTTGGACCTGAAGTTAGCAGATCTTACAGGCCTACAATACGAATACATCTAGGAGCACAACTTCAAAAGTCTTTGTCTCACACTAAACGTCATGGCGTGTTCGCATACTTTTTGCTGTTGAGGAGTAAGTTTAACATGTATAGTGTTGACTGAGGAACTATTACACAGAACAGAAGAAACCTAAGGCGTGGGTCGGGTCAGAGATGCCTCTAGGTAACCTTTTCGTGTAGGCAAGCGTATTAATTATTGTTCTCGAGACTGACAGAAAGTGACCAGTCATTTTTAACTAAGTGCGAAAAACAGCTTTTTTGACGTGCGAATTCGGAATGTGTGAATTCTGCATAAAAATACTGTTCATATCTTATTATAGGCCTATAAATGTGTTGCTCTAGACTGAAATCAATTAGAATTTTTAATAATTATTGTTAATTAGTAACTTTTATCGTTACTTGAGGCCTATATGTATTTGTTTTGATGTCCTTTCAAGAATATCTAGCTGGAGGCATCATCAAAATTCATTGCTCTTTGAGTCGTTGGTGAGTGAAGCTGAACCAGCCTGGTGACAAGTTAAAGCAGTTGGTTCAGAAGAAGATACTTGAGCGTTGTACTGCAGTCCAATCTCAGGAAATGGAAGACGCATACAGTGTGCCCAAATACCCCATACAACAGCATCAGGAGAAACTGAACTTGATTCAGCAGATGACCAAGTTGGTTTCTCCATACACTGTGATATCATCTAGATGCCGGTTGTACCTTGGTCTACTTTGACATACTATATGAATGATATTGTGATGTAATTAATGTAACATCAGTATTGTAATACATAATTTATTCAATGCACCCTCAGGATATTACTCAAAAACCCTCCAAAACCAATGTCGGCAAAAAGGTAAAAGTCCTTAATCTTTGCAAAAGGTGATGGATTCATGGAAAGACAGCCAACTGTAACCTCTTTAAAATGAACCACTGTCTGAATGGGCTTGGCTGCATATGGCACACATGACACATGTGGCTGAAATATACAATGACGCATCTGTGCTATGGTCACTGGCAACTGACAGTATTTACCAGGAGTAAAGTTCTGAACATTGTCTAAAAATGCAAAAAAATCCATGGAGACTCACAGACTGAAAGACTTGTTCTAGAAATGCAGACTCAGATGCAGTACACATGAAAATTTTGAGCAAACCAAACGGAAAGAAAATTTTTTATCGACATCTCAGTGTACCATTTAGCAGTTAGTGCAAATGTAACTGTTTATTGATCAAATAAACTGCCGATATCTTGAGGCTAAAAATCGATTGTATGCATTCATTGCATTATAATAATTAAACCAGGTGTCCTAAGACTTTAAATTGCAGTAGTATTTGAATCATGTTAATAGTCATAGAAACATAATTATATTCATTGACAGGAGGCTAAACCATAGTCATGACTATGGAGCAGAGTCAACTGAGGTACCACTGACCGCGATTGCACAGGATTTGAAAGCAAAAGAATATGCTGATGAAACTCTTCCTTACTTTCAGCAGATTGCAGTTAGTGGAGAAGAAACAAGTGGAGTAAGACAGCTGATGAGTACTTAGCAGATCCACCACTTTTGCATGATGCTTGATTTGCTTTTTATGTCTTGTTTCAAGTTGTCTGTATGTATACTAACAAGTATTGTCCTCTCATGATAAACTGCTTTTTTAAATAATCGGACGAAGACGTCTAATTGTGGTTATTAATGGCTTTGTTCTGTTACAATATAATTTTGCTCTATGTCCTGAATAAGAGTGATTGGCAGCACTGCCTACTGCACTTTAAGTCCAGCATTCGCCATGTTAAAGTGGATATTTGAAGGTACCGCTGAAAGACTTGCACCAGGCTTCGGAATCCTTGATCAACGCTTTACTAATTCGTCAGAAATACATGACCGGCTCGCTTCAAAACTTTCCAGACACAACTGCCCACTTTTTGCGCAATGTGAAAAATTCTACTTCATCTTCCTTTCCGGAAGAAAACCTCAGGCAAGGGGATCACAGTAGCATCAATGGTATATACTAGCCAAACTTTATCTGATGATTTCAGAACTTCACAAATATTTATTAATTTTTTATTAAATATTTTTTCCCAGAAAAATAATTGAATTGTCTTTTACAATGTCAAATTAAGCTTCAATGAATGATGTTATTGCAATTTCATGCTCAGTATTCTTTACCAGTAAGCTTTTTTCAAATGGACTTTATGCCTATGATTCCTTGCTCACCCAATGGACACATGGCATGTTAACAGATGTCTTACTTACTTACTTACTCACATGTGAATTTCAATTAAGCACTAAATTTTTCAAATGCTTAAGAAATTGGAGGTCTGATTGTTCGATTATGTCTTCGGAGTACATAGGTTTGCTTTCAGTTTAGGTGTTTTGTTTTAGATCGTCCCCTTGAGCCGTCTGCTAGGAAGAAAAACCCATTTCATGTGGACCATTTTCCACCAACAGCTGGCTATCAATTGAAAGTAGTTGATGGAGTCTACCAAGTGTTTCGAGATGAGGATCACCTGATACCATGGCTTCCATTTGATCTGGCGGAATTTCTTGTTGATTATGGTCTACTCTTTGCCTTGACGACAGACAGCCACCTGTGAGCTGAACTGTTGAAGTTTAGTAACAGAACAGCTGCATCTAAGATATCTCTATATATTTCTATATTTTTTAAAATCTAGAAACAACTTAGAGCAACTAGATATAGATATATTTTGATATACTATGCTATTATAAATGCTATGCTACTGTACATCTTACTGCACACTGATGTCTTGCTAACACTAATTGTAGCATAACTTTTGCCAGATATACGTCACACATTTTACAAATGTATTTCCTAACCAAAGGTATATTAAATGTTTAGAAAGTCATTCTGCAATCGTCGTCTAAAGTATCTGTCATCAAAATATGAGCTGCATGTATTTCTTAATGAACTTCGGGAGGCAGCAAGTCAAAAGGAAGTTCCTCACCGGGATTTCTATAATGTGTGGAAGGTAAACAATATTACAAAGATACATTATATTGCAGTAGTATTTGACTTACAAAGATAAATTATTCTTATTTTTGGAAGTTAAACTTATTAGCAAAACTCTTAATATAAGTTATGGTTATATGCCTTATGTTGTGCATATTTTTCAAATGCATCGATAGTTGTACACAATCTAATCTGCTTCTTCATTTGCCAATATGTGTACACTTGTGTTTAATTTATGGCTTTAATGTTAATATTTTGCTTCTTAAATGTTATATTGTTGGCTTTCTTCATTAGAAATTCTTCAGTCAGGTAACAATAGGATTTGCAAAAGGATGAGAATTGCATGGATGAAAAACTATGTTTAAATGGATTAGGTATGGACTGGTGGAAGTATGTAATAAAGCTGTTGTTACTTTGGTAAAGGCATGGACTTCACTTTTTGAAGCCTAGTTGAGACTGGACTCTTAGTGGTTAACTTCTGACATAAGACATTTAAAAAATGTATTGACATTGACCCCATAAGTAAAATAGGATGTTATATTAGATTATGTTGGATTCCATCATGTCTTTTTGTTTTAGGTGGATACTCATGTGCATCTGGCTTCTGCAATGAACCAAAAGCGTTTACTTCGCTTTATTAAAAACAAGATGAAGTATAATGCGGGAGATATTGTCTGTGTAGATCACAAAGGCAAGGAAATGACCCTGGAGCAGGTGAGGTGGTGCACAAGGTTACCACAGTCTTCATTTTGCTTAATTCATGTTAAATTTTAAGATAAAACAATGACAATGACTGGTGGCATGGTGCTAATTTAAAGTTGATTATTCTACCAGGTATTTTGTCTACCAGGTATATTTATATCACTTTGTTAAATTTATTCGTTATTAATTTTTACAAGCAGCATTAAACATGGTGTTGGTAAACTTTGTTCTTTGTTGGTAACGTCGTATTGACCTTCACAGCACACGCATTCTGTGATCTCTTGGGTGCATTGTGTAATTTATGGCGTGTTGTGTCTTTTTACCTGTACATATTGTAAAATAGTAGTTAAAGTTATATAGTTCCTCTTTAAAGAAGCTGTTTAGGGGTTACTGAAGCAAAATTTAGTAGAATTGTTTCATTTTTGTTTCTTGCGTGGTCATCGTGGGATTGAAAAATTATTGAAATACGTCTGTGCTAACTTGTTTGCTTCTTTGTATAAACTGGTTTCCCCGGCATAGGCTTTGCAGATAGTTACAATTATGAAGTAATTTTTGGGCAAAACCACAAAAATTGTTGGCATCGTGGGACCATGTGTAACATTCTTTTAAGTTGTGAGTTAGTCTTTGTGTAACTTTTTAAAATGAAATTTTAATTGCTTTGAAGTAACAAAAGTTTTTCCAGTTGAATGTCAATCATCCTAGGTTTACTGGAAAGCGAGCTAACTTTCATTTTGTTGCCTCTTAGGAGTTTTTTTGAAGCATTGCTTAACTACTTGTTCCATAGCCGTAGCTGCTTCGCCCTTATAGAATAAATTCCCACCAGAATTACGACAATTATCTGACCAATTATATGAACTCACCAACACTTCATCTGTTGCAGTTTCTGAGCTGGTCTTTCACTCAAAACTGAAAACATTACTCTTCCAAAATCTTATCCTGATTCTTCCTCCTCCCATTATCTCTCTCTCCGCTCCACTCTGAAACATCATCTGCCGTAGCCGTAGTCATAATCATTACAGTATTAGTCTTTTAAATGTTTTAAAGTTTCTAAAGCAGTTCATTGATTACTGATAGCTTCAGTATTTACACATCTAGAACAGCATCAGCGTAACAGTACAGTTGATCTTGTAGCATTTTTCTACCTTGGAGGGTATGTCAGCTTGGCTGATTATATCCTTCATAACAATATAGAATTATTATTAGTATTATTTTTATTATTATTATTCAAACATTTATATTGCTCTTATTTATGAATTTACCCCAGAAGCACAAATTGAAAGATGACAAGTCTTCAATTGTTTGCAAAATGAGCTGAGAGAGAAGAGCCCACAAAGCAGGTGGTAGTGAATTTCATGTGGATCTCTGTGCAAAATGGCATGGAAACTACAAGTGTCTGAAGAATGGGCCAAACTACTGGCCAGAAGAAGCTGGTCATAAGTCTGTTCTGGTGAGCTTAAGTGTGTGCAGAATGCAAGTCAGCAAGGTAGCTTGGTGCTTGACCTTAAAGCATCTGTACACAAGGATGTCAGCTCTAAACTGGTTTATAAAATGGTTGTTTTGTTAGAGTGAGCTTTAATAACAATTTAAAGTTGATTTTTTTCTTCAGGTTTTCAAAAGTCTGAACATCACACCATACAAACTAAATATTGATATGCTGGACATGCATGCTGTGAGTGATATCAGCATATTCACTTGATGTAGCTGGCAGTAAATGACTTGATTTTAAAAAATCAGACTGCTCAGCTTTGATTTCTTATTTGATGTTGACCCTACTAGAATGAAAATAATACTCATCTTTTTATTCCAACTGATCACCCATTTTTCTCCTGAAAATGTCTTAGTATTATTCTTTCCCCAGTTTTCTTGCCTCTTCAGCGTAATTCCAAACACAGGTAATATACGAGTCATTATACAGTGCAATCCCATTTAAGCACGATCCATTTATGCACAGATCCACTTGACGTGCAGTTGTGCCATGTCTCTTGATGTTACATATTTAACATGTAAGATGCGTCAACTTGCGATGCGGGAGGTTGTTGTAGTGCTACATGGCAGGTTTATTGTAAAATGAATGCACACACTGTACTGGCTAATATTCAGTCTTGTCATCATTGTTTTACACAGCCTGTATCACCTGTAAACAGCTGCCTGAATATGCGGCCACAATTGCTGGCTTTAAGCCCTGCAGGTGGCAGTACAGTTCCAAAGTTGGTGAACTTAATATGAGTGCACATATCTCCACACTCTAGATGTGATAAAAGGCTCACATCATGTAGCAGCTGTAACTGATATAAAATATAGTACTTGTACCCTTGCCTGCCCCAGCCAGCCTAGCTAACAGGCAGGAGCTTAGCTGATGTCTCAGCCTAGGTGACAACAGCTGTGTACTGATATGCTTGGCAGTCCAACTGATGGGACTTCACATTGTAAAATAATACCTGGAAGCAGTAGATGTTAAATTTGCCGGAAACATAAATAAATAGTTGTATGGTATTAAGTCACAATCACTTTTGCCCATAACCAGACAGCAGTGTGACCTTTCAAAGTAATTGGACAAAATCATCTGCTAGCAGGTTCCAGAGGAAGTGCCTTCACATCATACAGCTGCCAGATGATTGCGGCTCGGTTTTCATGCACATCTGATTGATGCTTTATGCATTAGACACTGGCACAATAGAAGTTATTAAATAAAAATAATAATAATTATGTCTCTGCACTTCCTAGCCACACTAAGACTTACCTGTTCATAAACTATTATATGGCATGGTCTTGTTAACCCACAGTTCATTTACACTTGGTTAATTTTATGGAGAGTGCCTTCCGACAGCCACAAGTAAATGGGTCTATATTACACTGAGGATCTCGGAGTAGTTTCTCTTGTGCGATATTAATTTGTGATCACAGTTATCATCCATATGGTATTCTGAAGATTTGTGACCCAGCTTTAAACTTTATCTTAATTATCCTGTTAATAATGATCCAGTTGCCCTACTAAGCATTTTTTATCACAAAGAAATGTTATTACAGTATTGCCATTCCTCATTATTCTTAGCAGCCTACACAATTTGTATGATGTGCCATTTAAGACATTTTCTGTCACTTTGTTGAGAATGCCTCTAATTAATATCTCTTGAAACAAAATTATGCAAACAGCATTATAATTACAGTTTTATCTGTTTTTTATGACTGCTTTAGGACCGAAATACTTTTCATCGTTTCGACAATTTCAACTCCAAATATAATCCAGTTGGTGAAAGTCGCCTGCGGGAGATTTTTATTAAAACAGATAATTACATGGGCGGCCAGTACTTTGCAGAAATGATCAAGGTATGAGTCTATTTCAAAACTGTTATTCTGCTGCCATGACACTGTTTGCAGTTTTGTGTTCACATTGGCTTGTGCTCAACTTGCTTGTCAATTATTCAAATAAATATCTCAGCTTTATTTTAATAGATATATATTGCCTTGGTTAAATAGTATTCTGTTAGTCACATATTTTGAAAATGCTGTGTTATAAACATAAGCAAGTTGTGGATTGTTCTCTATATATCAGTGTGTTTGCCTTTCTGCTTTAGAGCACACAAGGTAAAGTGAGGTAAGGTATAGTGAGGTAAGGTAAGGCAGTGTAGGTTAATTGCTCATTCACAGCATTTATAGCACCCTAACTTCAAAGCCTGGATCTGCGTGTGGTACTTTATGTATATATTTGGCCATCAATCAATTCTAAAGAGGGGAAACTTAAAATGTGGGATCTAGCAGACATTACTTTTACAGTGTGCCCATGTAAAGATTTAAATAAATATAATATTTATATGTATATGTATAGCTGGGTATTTGTATAGGTACATACTTATATAGTAAAAGGAGCTTTTTAAACACCTGCAAGTATGTGATTATACCAGTGAGAAATGTTTTTCCTCTTTAGGAAGTGATGGGTGACCTGGAAGAGAGCAAGTATCAAAATGCTGAGTACAGACTGTCGATTTATGGTCGCTCGAAATCCGAGTGGGATAAGTTGGCCAAGTGGGCTGTTACTCACAACGTCTACTCTGACAACATTCGCTGGCTCATACAAGTTCCTCGTCTTTAGTAAGTATAATCTGCACTTGGACACTTGGCTGTTTTAGTTTGGCACTGTACCACTCTGATCAATATCGTCTAACATGCACTCTCATAATGCTGTTTTAACACACTTCTGTCTATTGTTGAGCTGTGAAGTGAATCTGCAGTCTATATTTCATCCAGGTCCAGAAGCTCAGAGAGATGCAAAACAAGTTCTGATTGATAAGCAAGTTGAAAAAGATGAGTGTTGAGCCTGTTTCACCTTATTCACTTTAGTGCGCCTCGCTTTAATTTGCATTTGCTTTGTGGTTGTTATGTCTGTTATGTACATAATTACCAAACTAGATTTTGAATGTACAGATTAGTTATTGTAGTTGGATAAGACTTAGTTTAAACTGCTTAAATCTAGTGTAATCTTAAGCTGGCCAGCAGTAAAATAATTAGGTAATTAAGCATTGAAAGCCAACTTAGATAATTAGTTGATATTAATTAGGCCTAATGGGGATTTGCTGTGTTTTGACTGAGGACTTCCACTGGAGCCAGTTATTCAACAAGATCAGATCTAACTGTGATAAAGCACATTTTGGTCGCCATTGACCTGATGACTTGTGGAAATTTTCTGTGCAAATGCATGTAAACTTTGCATTTGCAGACTAAGCGCACAATATTACTTTCCCATTACCTCCATATCCTTCTGAAGTTTACAAATCAACCTCAGATTATTTGTAAATGGAACATAATGCAATGTAATACAATGCACCATAAGACACAGAATATCATGTTCACAAGCAGTGGCATAGCTAACCTTCCAAGAACCCTTGTGCAAGCTGAACTTTGTATATTTTGCTTTAAGTAATTGAACAACTGGGCCTTGGGGGCCCAGACGCCCCCTAGGCTCATGGGCCCTTGTGCTTTGCACAACCTGTACAATCTATTGCTATCCCTCTGTTCACAAGCAAAGCAACCTTAACTATGTAACAATCAATTATAAGCGTGAGAGGCAGTCTGCCACCACATGCAATATTCCCTTATATCTCACTTCAAGTTCAAAGGCTTGTAACACCAAACACCATCTGAAAAGCTTTGCAGATTTAGACATAGTAAAAGTCAAATATATGTTTGGATTATGATCAGTATATACAGCAACAGGCTTAAACTAACAGGGATGGCCTGCCAGCATTGCATTTGAACTGCAAAAGTATATGTCACAAACTGCATGATGTGCAGTTGTTATTGAGTCAGACTGAGGAGGCCACTGTTCTTGCAGTTTCAGAAACATGGCTGGATTTTGATACTAAGGCTATGGTTTTACTGATGAGAAATGTCATCCAGGAATTTATCAGGCCAAATACAATTGCAGAAATCTACGGTAGAGAAATTTTAAAATGAGAATACAGGAAACGTGAGAGTAACTGTTAATTTAAGGATTTTATTTTATCTATAATTTTGATCTTTCATTGTGTATTTCTGTTACAGCGATGTCTACAAATCAAATAAATTGGTTAGTAATTTTCAACAGCTGCTGGACAATTTATTTGTGCCATTGTTCGAAGTGACCAATGACCCACTGAGTCATCCAGAACTCCATGCTTTCCTCCAGTATGTGAGTATGCTCCAGATATTTAGTTCTTCTGTGCATTGGCCATATCAACTTTTCTAATATTGTACAGTATAAACATTTGCAAGTGCTACCAATTATTTGCTTATGTATTTAAATACTAATTTCATCATATTATAATATACATGACTTTCTTTTAACATCAAATGTTAATCAGTTAAAGACATTTGGATTTTTATGTTTGATGGAGAATATCAGTCGAAGGGAGGGATGGTGGATATATGTAAAAAAACTGCTTGATTTGCTTTACTTCTACCTGCCATAGACAAACCTTGCCCAGTGATTGCTCTGCAGATGCCTCAAAATTGATTGGGGCCTTTGAATAAAATGGTTCTCGTAAGTAATTCTTTAGGCACGGAAGAAATACATCATTTGCGATTGTGATTCATATTACACTTGGAATTTGTTAAATTTAGAGACTTCAGTTTTAATCAGGATAAGGTAATCAATCATATAACAGTTTCATTGAACCAGAACAATGTAGTTTAACTTAATTTTTGCTGTGGTTGGTCCATCTTTCAGGGATAAGTTGCCTAGCAACATGTGACATGAGCTTCTCGGCCTTAATGTGCCACTTTCTCATAATAGCTTGAAAACCATTCTGTCATTGTCTTGTGGTGCCAGGTCGGGAGTGCCCTTGATGAGTTTGTCTTGAAGTGGCAATGAATAAGTTTGTGATTACAATTAAAATTACAATTACAAAAGAATCCTTTGCACAGCACAAATTAAGAAAAATTCCTGAGAGTGGGAGATATGGATGCTTTGAGTCTGGGGCCAATTATCACATCCGTCATCAACCTTTCACTTGCCAAAGGCTGCTTCCCCACCAGTTTGGCACTTGTCGTAATTGCCTACTTGTTAAGAAGCCAACTCAGCCTTATGAAGATTTATCAATCCATCACCCCATTTCTAATCTTGGTTTTGTTTTCAGAAACCGTTGTGCTACATCAAAATATGAGCATAAAACCCTTGTACCTAAATCATTGCATACACTTCCAGTTCAGCAAAGAATTTCTTTTCATGGGGCTTATAGTTTACAAAACATTGAACTCTGACTAACCACAATACTTAAAATCAGTCCTCACTCCTCAAACTCATCATTATTCAACCAGGTCTTCTGAATGCCTTTATCTTGTTGTGTCAGAAACTAGAACTGTTCTTGGTAGGCGAGCTTTTTCAGTTACAAGACCGAAATTTTGGAATTCTCTTCCTGCATCAATGCATTCTGCCCAGTCTCTTAAGTCATTTCGTTTTCGACTTAAGACTTGCATTTTTCAGTTGGCTTTTCTGCCGTAGGCTGCCTCTCTGTCTGAGTGGACTGATCTTCTGGACATTGACCTGAATGCGGATTAAATTTGATGTGCCATTGGTTGATGCCCTGTGTATTAGACACCAGTGCTCTAGAATTTTCTAATTAATAATAATCTGTTTCAACTTGCTATCAACTGTAGCCTGACTTCTGGTTTTCCTGACCTATCAACTTTGGACTTTGCTTCTTGACTAGATTGACTTTCGTCTATGGTTTCACTTGAAGTGACTGCCGACTATTGCCTTGTTCATTATGGTAAAGGCGCTACAGAAGTCATTAGATCTGATTAAATTATATAAGTTGAAATTTGCTTCCAAGATCTCAGTCAATCAACTCTTATTGATCCCAAATACAACATATCAGGTTTCACAGGTAATGTACAATTTTCTGGGATACAAAAAGACAAAACCAAACAGGACCTGAGTCCTGCTTGATTAGAGTTGTCCATTAACATTGTTAAGGTGTGTTGGCAATCAAAATATAAATGAGCACTTTTCTATGCGTGAACGAACTTAAATAAACAGCGCACAAGCCATACATAAAATGAAACTAAAAATAATAATAATTATATACAAGCCCAAAATCAACTGGACCGTTCCATCGGAATCTCAGGAAAAAACTGAGAATAATATGTATACAGTTCAATTAGCAGTCAAGTGATGTAGTTAAAACATGTCGCATCTGCCACTTAAACAGTTTTAAATTAGGTAACTTATGAATGTTCAAACTAGTAACACATTCCAAACTGAAGGACCAATACATTTAAACTGAAGGACCAATACATTTAATAGTAAGCAATCAAGTGTTAGTGCAAGCAAAACTTCCATAGTAATTTCCTTGAAGTATGAGTGATGATCGGTAGTTTTGAAGTAGCCAACAAATACCGATGGCAGTAGTTTATGCTGATATTGATACATAAACACAGAAATTTGAAGCCTATTAATGAGGCTAACTTTTAAGATTTTAGCTTAACAAACAATTTTCAGTATCCTTTGCTTGTTAAGTTTTGGCAACAATTCTAAGAACACGACATTGTGAAACTAACAGACATTTTAGACAAGAGGGATAATTAGAGGCCCATAAAAGGTTACAGTACGACAAGTATGGATAAATCAATCAGTAATACAAATTAATCTGTTGGGGTACAATGTAGCGAATATGCAATAATATACCAGTGCATTCAGTAATTTTACTTGCTATATGAGATGTATGCTCTTTCTAAATTAAGTGAGAATCAATATAAACTCCAAGAAATTTACACAAGTTCACCTGTATGATTTGGTTGTCAATAAAAATGTATGGAAGTGATTTACAAATAACCTTCCTATGCAATCAAAATAATATGAAGTTGGTCTTGTGTAAATTCAAAGATAGTCTATTTGCAAATGTGAGATTGGATGATTTTGCTTTGTATTGCTTATGTTGGGCATAAATCTAGACTTGTTTGCAAGTTCTTTCTTCACAGGCCTATCTATAAAATAATTTTATAATTTAGGTGACTGGAATTGATTCAGTGGATGATGAATCAAAGCCGGAGACAATCATGTTTGACAAGGATGCTCCACTTCCAGAAAAATGGAACTCAGATGAAAACCCACCTTATGCTTATTACCTTTACTACATGTTTGCCAACATGACTGTTCTGAACCATTTTAGGAGGTATGTATTTTATAGTGAAAAAGAGGTCATATGCATCAGTTGTTGTACATAAATTATTGTTACTTTGTGAAGATAAATTCAGAATTTACATTAATTACTTGGATATGAGCAGGACAGTTGTCAAATGGTTAGTGGACTTGGCTGCTAAGCCAAAGGTTTCAAATCATCTGGTCCAGTTTTCCAGGTTTCTCAGTTTTGCGAAATGTAATTGAAGTTGTAAAATGATGCTTTGCCATATTCATTTATTCACATTACATAATCATATCAACCTTTGTTGCACATCTCACCTGTAAAATGGTGAAATGGAAACAGTTTGAGTCTGCAGTTATCTTCACCGAAAGACCTTGTGAAGCATAGCCAGAAATACACTGCTGGCATTATAAAATTGTTGGCATTTAATCTGTTTTTGGCTGAGGTTTGTCAAGAGATAGATGGACCTTCTTCATACTTACAGTATACTTCATTTCAGGGAGCGTGGCTTTAATACATTCGTCTTACGCCCTCACTGCGGTGAAGCTGGGCCTCTTCACCATCTCATATCGAGTTTTATGGTCAGTGAGAACATTTCACATGGACTACTCTTGCGGAAGGTATGTTGTTATGGTATTACGTTCTAACATACAGAACACTTATATTTATTTTATGAGGCATGTTGTCTGAATTTCACATCATGTGCAGAAGAGCCTTATTCCATTTTGTCTAGAGTCCTGTGCTGCAATACCTGTACTACCTGAGTCGTATTGGAATTGCGATGTCACCATTGAGCAACAATTCGCTGTTTCTTGACTACCACCGCAATCCACTGAGGGAATTCTTTGCTCAAGGACTGCTTGTGTCACTCTCTAGTGATGCGCCACTTCAGTTTCACTACACAAAGGTCAGTTCAGGCTGGTTTATTTAAATTGTATGGGTCTACTTTATTCATTCATTGAAAGACAAAGACAGTTTGAGTGGTTTTGCATGAGAACCTCTTTATTTAGAATAGCATGTTAAATGCAATGCTGTGGTTGTAAAATGCTGAGTACTGTTCTTAACAGTACTTAACAAGAAAAATAATCACTTCAGCAATAATAATAATATTCCATTTTTATAAATAGTGATAGATTGTTTAATTCTGATGTTTTGGATTCTGATACAGTTCAAGAAACTGCTTAGCGTTAAAATCAACCAGTTGAGTATGAATAAACCTTAATGCAACGGAGCTGTATTGTAAGATTGGGAGAATTTATGTCTGCTGCAGCTGGATCTGTGTTATTTTTGATAAACTGTGAGAGTTGCTGAAATGTTATTACTAACAGCATAGAAATTGCACATTATGCTGTCCACTTCATATCTTAGATTATTACCAGCAAAATATAATGCCAAGGTATTTTACTTGAGTGAACCTTTTTTGACACCTTTTTGGAACAGAAACTTCAGACAAGAAGGCCTTACATCTTGGCCCAATCACTAGGCACCAGGATTTGTCACAATTAAATGATAGTCATTATCGACTGCTAACATCATTGCATCTAGCAAGTAGTGGGGAACACATACATTTATCAAGTATGAATGGACTTCTCTTTAAAGTTGTCAAGATGTTCTTTTGAAAAGGCTTTAAGGACTTGTGTTGAATTCTAGGAAATGTTAGGGCTTTAGCCTTTTGCAGTGTAAATACAATATCATTATACATGCATTGATCAATGGCTTCATGATGGTTACTGTTGCTGCAACCCACAGGGAACTGTGCAGACAACTGAGTCTCCCTGACCCCGTAAAATCCATCTTGGGATACCCATAATATCCGGCCAAACTGGCCTTATCCCATCGCCAAGGCGAAGACCAAAGGCCACGAAAGCAGTGGGCCGCCTTGATGACGACACATCCTCCAGTTGTCTCCTGAGGACTTTGACATGAGACGCCTTTCCAGCCACATGTGGAGCCCCTGCCACCAACTCCTGCGCCGTCGCCCAGCGTCGGTCCAAGGGCAGCGCTTGTTTTTGTTGTTTCCTAACGACCATTGGACAATAAGCCCAAGCCCCACGTACCTAGGTCCTTCAGAGCTTTTAGCACTTTTTGCGGAATTCAGTTCCATGTTGATTGAATTGGTATACTATACAAGTATAGTTTTATGTAATATTCATAACAATAAGGCATTGATGGTGTCTGGTGCAGGTGGATAAACTACTGAAAATGAAGTATTCAGGTTACTTGCATTAAATATTGCTGATGTAGAGTTAACATATCTGGTCTTGTGTACAGGAGCCGCTGATGGAGGAGTATAGCATTGCAGCCCAAATCTGGAAGCTGAGTGCTGTTGAAATGTGTGAATTGGCTTTGAACAGTGTTCTGATGAGTGGATTTTCTCATCAGGTAAAGATTTAGATTTTTCACTATGCAAATAATGGAAACTGATTATTTGTCATAATTGAAATGATGTAAATTCAGTTGAAGAGATCCAGAGAACAAATCAGTTGAGCACAAATATCACAGCCATAGCTTGCAGACTTGAATAAGTTAGCCATGCGTTCTTTTGATTGTTTGGTCTGCAGAATGTGTAAGACGGTTGAATGTGTGTTCACCGAGTCCTGTGGTCATAGTTAACTTTCTGACCTTTGACCGATCTTCTGTTTAAGCATAAACGAAATAATGAAATGCACTGTAATGCACACAAGATTCGTCTATTTAATTTGATCATGTAGCATGAACAGAGACTCGTTAAGCATATTGTTTTATTTCAAGTTCAAGAAGGTATGACTCAGTCCAAGGTTTGCTGTTTTTTATACTTCAGACAAAACAGTTCTGGCTTGGTCCAAATTACACAAGGGAAGGACCTGCAGGCAATGACGTGGAACAAACAAATGTACCGGAAATTCGAGTTGCTTTTCGCTATGAAACATTTCTTGAGGAACTTTCTATTCTCTTCCACGTAGCCAAAGATTTTTCACATGACTATTAGTTTATGCATTCCAATTGTTGTAGATTTGTAGATATCACAAACTGTCACTGTAGTGCTACTTAACTGTTAAGGTTTAAAAGCTTAAGCATTGGAAATATTTCTGCATTTGAATTGGTTTGAGATTCAGGTACTTTAATGATCACCAAATGTGCAGAATGCACATTACTTTCAATCACACTGATACAGTCCTGTTAGTGGGGTTACCCCATAATTGGCAGTATCGTTCTGCTAGTTTAGTTGCTTAATTTCTACTTTTCTTAAACAGTGACAGAAGAATGCCAAAAGTCAAATGATGTAAAAAAATTATACAGATGATCATTTGAACGGACAGCATTTTATGCGTTTTAACCTTCAGATCAATTGACTTAGCCAGTTGACCCAGAAGTTGATGTAGGAAAGCAATTAGTGATTTGGTTGCTGGGGCATCATGACATCAGTAGCTAGTTATTGAGGCAGATACAACAACTTTAGAAAGATTTCATTAGTTTTGATCATTTCATAAATGTCATCTTATTGTGCTGGCCTTAGCACTCTATTGAACTGTAAGCTTAGTTTTAGGTAACAGTAGCCTACAGTAGAAAACACTTGACATGAAATATTTTGAAAACAAAATATTGGTTAACATGGAAATGTTGGTTAGTCCAAGTAGTGGTTTATTCTTTAAGACTCTTTGGTTTGAGATCTTGCTCACCTGATATTGGCCGAACTAGTTAGAGGTTAAAGTGAGTGGAGCAATTAGTTTGTAGGTGGATGGAAAAGTCGGGGATTTCTTACTCCAATTTGGTTTACGTAGAGCAAAAAATTCAGTTTAGTCCAGGCTGAGGCAAAGGATGTTGGAGGACATCCATTTTGAGATTTGGTTGACAACATCAAGTAACTGAGTAGTGAGTGAGTAATGGATGAGGAAAAGGGACTAAAGATGATGGTTGACTGAAGAGGATTTGGAAGAGAAGTGTGTTTCTAGGACGGAACCTTAAGGGACACCACGAGAGAGTGGGAGAGGTTGCAAACAATGGCTTGAAGCTTTTACAGAACAGGAGTGTGAAGAAAAGTAAGATCGAAACCGAAGAAGGGCAGTATCAGAGATGCCACATCAGGAACATAGTCGTTGAAGAAGTAAGTCATGATCAATGATGTCAAAAGCAGCAGAAATGTTGAGAAGACAGAGGCATGAGACTTGCTGATGACTGATGGCTGAGACTAACATAAAACTCTAGCTATGTTTTGTTAATGGGTTTCTCGCATATATTCGGATGTATGTGAATATTTGGGTTGGTTTCGGCCACTATTTGAGCGGCACAGTTGAGGATCAGTTGAAGCAGCTGACGTTTTCTGAACTTTGGCAGCCCTGTTGGGATGGAGTTACGACAGCCAGTCCGCTTCAGGATGAATGAATGGAATACTGTCACGGCCGCATTAAGCAAGAGTTTAGGCCGTGTGACACTTACCTGAAGCAACGACAAAAGCAGGTCCTACAAAGCAAGTTGGCATTGTCAGCCATTGATAGTTCGCCGTCAGATAGCGCACCCAGGTCAAGAACGACGAATTGCGTACTGTAGCCATAGAATCCCGACGCTAGTCTTTTCTCGTTTACTATCTTTGGTCGTGTCTGTCGTGTGCCCAATCATAGGTGCTGCGTATTAGCTTCAATGTTCAGCCAAACTGATTGACGATATTCACGCATGTATTTCCAAGACGATGTCTCGAGTATTAGACACAAAGGCAGACATGTCTGGTGGATATCAGGTTGGATAAAACTGAAGAGCATCAATTTACTGGTGACGCCGCGCTCTGAGGGCAGTGATTAGCTGGGACAGGTCAGCCGTGTAGAGAATATGCATTAGCGGCCCAAGGATTGAGTCCATTGGGACACCGAATGAAACTGGAGCCCAAGCCGTGTGATCAGAGCCCACGGCCTCTATCATTGTCCGCTCGTCGACAGAAGTCAAGCTAAATCCAGTGAGATTAATTATCCGATGCCATTATGAGGTAATGAATGCCCCTGGGATGAAGGGTAGTTTGACGCGACCATTTGATGATACGAGCGATAATATGGAATATTTAAATCCGGCTACCAAAAATTGCAAAGTTAAAATTCTGTTTTATCGAAGTTAGTCCTACTAACTGTTGCTGTATGCAGCTCTGTGGCTATCCGCAGCATGCATAATTATAAAGGGTATTTTAATTGAGTGAAGCAAGTCTTTCTCTGACTTCAATGCAACATCCTTCTCTCGCAAAAGGGCTTAAGCTGCACTGTGGCACTGCCGCTATTTATGATAAGTGCGCGTTGATTGGCAGGGTTATTACAAGTTTGCAAAAACAACCGCGCAGCTTCAAGGGCCGAGGCCACACATCACGAATCTAGAAGCCATGGACGTCAGCACTGCGGGGCTTGATGGACATATTGTCTTGCATCCACCTGGTCATACCCATAACCTCCATGGTCATACCGCACTCTGAAAACTGCTGGCAGATGTCCTTATGCTCACACCCCACTTTTGCTTTTGATGTATAGGCCTATTACTTTGCTGCACGTCTTGAAGAATGTTTCGATACGAGATTCCGTCCGGCTATTTACTTGGCCTCTGCTGCACCGCCAGCGGCAGCGTCTCTGATGCATCTCAGTAGCATTACGTTTCTCATCAGGAATCCTTCGTTATTAGACGACGCTGGCGCTCCTATTTCTCTCGAATAGGCGCCAGCCAATCCGAATAGAGTTCATTGCGGACGCTCATTTAACATCCCTCCATCTCTCTCTCTCTCTCTCTCTCTCTCTCTCTCTCTCTCTCTCTCTCTGTCTGTCTTTCTCTGTCTGTCTGTCTGTCTTTCCCTCTGCCTCCGCCTTCCTCTTCTTCCTTTGCTTCCGCCTTCAGTGTTACTGGACGGCGGCATGTTTAACTTGGTGGTCATTTCGTGAGTCGTGGTGAAATCGTTTGGTCAGTCGTCCGTCGTCCGTCGTCGATCTGCAGGCGCTGCTGTTCAGGCGACCGCTTGATGCCGCAACACAAGAGGAGGAGAAGTCTTGACCAGAACAATGATCGATATCTGTGAAATAGTTATTGGACTGTGTCGTCGTTATTGATGCACAGCATACAGAGGCTGGTGCAGCCGCAGCAGCGGATGCGGCTTTTACCGTCCGTCCTATTTATAGCAGACCGTATACGGATACGGAACTTGGTGTACGATCCCTTCATCGTCGTCGTCGTCGTCTCGTCGATATTTAGCTAAGCAAGACTGCGACTGGTTTTTTATGCGTCAATCGTAAACACACGTAGACTCTGCTGCCATCTGGCAGTCGATCTTTATGAAACTTTCTTCCTTTATATATTGCTCGGCTAAAAATTGCGAACATTACTTTGTAAGATTCCGTCTAGAAATGTATGCTATAACCAACGACTCGTAGGTCCGCGAAAAGATACTACACAGTTGGAACTGCTTGAGTTTCCATCAGACTAGTCTGATTTGCGGTGGGGACACGAGACTGATCTGTGACAGCACGACTACGAACGAATTGGACGTTGTTCCTGGACACAAAGGACCGCTTTCTGGCAATATGCCTCTGTGTGTTTTATATACATACCCGCTTAGAACTGAGGCTTAAGTAAAACCCCTATTTCTACTCTTACATTACGTATTAGCTAACGATGTGATTAGGATTTCTGTGATACTTAGAAACTGAAGCCTACTGAACAATACGCCAAACTACATGTATGGCCATCTGAAAGGGAAACAATAGTAGGCCTATATCGAGTATACCAATACACGAGCCCTGGCGAATGGAATCGGAGTCCTCCCGATCCAACCGAGCGCTGGAAGTCTACGTCGACCAGCCCCCAATCGGCGACTGGCTTTCGGGACTGGACGAGGACTTGCCGTTGTCGTTATTCTCTTCGTCCTCTTCGTTCTCTTCCTCCTCCTCCGCATCCTCCTCCTTCTTGACGGAATACCTGGGAACTTTTGTGTCGGATGGATACAATGCAACGACAGTTGAGCAGTCGTCTTCGACGTCGGAAGAAGAAGAAGACGAGGGACCTGTGCGGCGACATTACGAGGCTCTCCTGCTGTTCGTCTTCCCCGTTCTGACGGCCTTTGGAAACATCCTCGTCTGCGTCAGTGTCTGTTCGGAGAGGTCGCTCCAGACGGTCACCAACTACTTCATCGTTTCTCTCGCAGTCGCCGACATCATGGTCGCCGTCCTCGTCATGCCTCTGGCCGTCTACGTCGAGGTCATAGTACCATCGTTTTCTCTTTAAAGTCATACTATCCTTAAAATTACACTTTAGGTTGTTTACTAGTAAGTTTTACTATTGCTTTTACTATTACTTCTCGATCGCTCATGCTAATCACTCTTTAAAATGATATTATCCTATCTTTAAAATGAATTTAGAATGATTATGTTGGATTTAAAAAATTGGAGCGTTTTTTTTTGAATGACCAGTCTGAACTGATAACTATCTACTTCGCTTGGTGCAGGGGATGCTGCGGAAATCATTTACATTTGAAGCGCCTGGTGGTAACAGACAGGCGTTAGTGGGAAAATGGATTATCCCTGTTACGTCTTGCTACCTATGATCTAATCTCTATTCCGTAAATTTGTATAGCGTCACTTTAAAAATGCATCGGACATCATTCAATGGCGAGCTAATATCTTTCCTCAAATCTCATCAATTCAAGGTCACTTCAGTAATGTAGAGTAGCAGTCAAAAGTGGGAGGCCAAAAGCACAGGGTCTGTCCCATATTTTCAAGGGTACATGGGCTTCTGGCATCCATGAAACGCTCTTGGTCTTAAGAAAAGACCTGGAAGACTATAAAGACTCGGCACAGCGGATAGACCAGAAACTTGGTCTAGAAAACAGACGAGGTCCTAGACGCATGACCAAGGGATAGCCAACAGTTTTTAAAAGTGCGAACAATACTTTATTGTGAAATTTGTAATATCGGTTT
The DNA here is from genome assembly GCA_964023275.1 of Norana najaformis. Classification (NCBI taxonomy): domain Eukaryota; kingdom Metazoa; phylum Annelida; class Clitellata; order Crassiclitellata; family Hormogastridae; genus Norana; species Norana najaformis. The sequence goes on from OZ029921.1 coordinate 14,220,951, forward strand.
GCCTTGCTGCTTAACTTCTTGCGATTGTTAACACAAGTCACACAAGCAAAACTAGTTCAACATCACTCCTAAGAGTAGGTACAGTTCTAAATTGATGACTTCTATAGCGCCGTTATCATAATACTCAAGGCATCAATCGATGATCGCTTCAAGTCAAAATCGCAGTAAAAAATCATATGCGATTGGAGAAACATGCTGGTCGAATTCCAGTGGATCAGTTGTGAGTTGTGGCAATCTGTCTGACAATGAAGCACCTCAACCGACCGTCAACAGACTGCAGCCATTCAGTGTCGCTTATTTATGATAGTCGGATATCCAGGTATCTATCCACAGCGGAGGTGCTTTATCGTTAGACTATCATTGTCTTCTAGTTCTCTCGTCACCTTAGAGTCAGCTGTTTGTCAGAAACAACTTTCATAGAGCAAGGAGAGGTTTTCGCGCATTTATTCTTTGCAGCTCTGTTATCGAGTAGCATAATATTTGTGTTTACAAGTGACTATCATCGGGAGACAGTTGTCAGGAACAGACCCATGTCGAATGTATGCCCCGCCATACAGAGGACGTGAGTCACAGGAACTATATGTATACGTGGCTGATAAGCGATATGGGTTCGTCACATGGAGATGGAAAACCTCCTGGTATAGTTTTCTTGTATCTCGTTAGGCTTGTTGCGCAGTCGTTAGAACGTTAGATTGTCATTCTAACGTCATTTGAAGACAGTGGCCAGATGTTGTTCGACTAACATCTACGTCCAAGTCTACCGCGTGCAGATGCTTAGGGGCATACTGTAAAGCTCGCCGTTGTTAAGCCGATGCAAGTGACTGACGTCATGTACTAAGATAAGTGTAGGCCTGTGTATATGTGTATGTATGTGTGTATGTATGTATGTATGTGTGTATACATGTATGTATGTATCAAAGGCGTCGAGCCGCTTTGAAGACTGGGAGCCCGGTATAGCCTGTGAGCGGAGCGACGGAGCGAGAGCCTATAAAGGCCATTACAAAGTCATGCTGGAGCTCCGATTTACTTCTGAACCCCACTGGGAGCTTCAAAGGCAAAGCCTCTAATCTGGGGTCAAGGGGACGAAGCCCTCTGAAGCTGAGAATATTTACAGTTATCCATAAAAAGATCGTTTTTGAGACATTTAAATGAAACCTTTAGTTTACAATTATCGCTCCAGCAACAACACCTCTTGCTTTTGTCTTTGATGTGACGTCAGTACCATAGAATAATAAGACTGCATTAAAAAGATGAATAAGTAAATGAGGAATGGAAACTTTCGCCAGTCCTCAGAGATGCCAATAAGCCTATGCCTTTATCGATTTTCAGCTTAAATATTGCAGGGGCCCGACCAAAATCTTGGTACCTTCTCAAAATATTGCCGGGTGGGGCACCGGGAACCACCCTATGATAGACGCCCTTGGTATGACAGACGCATGTAGGCCTATCTATGTATATATTTATGTATGTATACATGCAAGAGCTTTTTAAAAACGGTTTAATCGATCTGTTACAGAAGAAATTGAACTGCGTGTCATTCTTACAGGCGGTAAATTCATAAAAATACCGTCCGATTGGAAAGGGTTTTGCCGATGGATAGATTGGCTTCGATTGGTTTTTGGAGGATGGCTGTCAGGCCAGCACTTAGGCCTAACTGGATCGCTCGAGGCCTAGCGCATTACTGTTCCCGATATCGTGCAACTGGATCCTAGCGTCGCGATGATTAAACGTCGTCTTATGTGTACTTGAAAGGATTTGGCATCTGTCGCAGTCGTCACATCTATCATGGAACATCTTAACTTTATAATAAGCTGCATATAAATAGATATTTTGTCGTAATGAATCACTTAAAACACATTCCGTGAGCGTCCTTCAGAACGCTATTAGTCTAAGACGAACAGATGCATTATATTGTTAAAGCCAGCTTAGAGAAAGCTCTATCGTAGCGGTTCCTATTACATCGGATACTAGGAAGCTTTCGCTTGTCAAGCAGTAGCTTATATGTACCTTAGCAGTAACGACATGATCTGTTATTATTATTTTTTAATATATTGCTCAAGATACTTATGATCTCTCGGGACTTATAAAAAAACGCTCCTGAAAAAGTTATGGGTTGGTTAAAACTCTTCAAGTTTTTGAATAGAGAAGGTGCTTCGGAAGGCGACAGCATTAAATCGTTGGATGGCAACTGACAGGCGTTGATACAGATGGCATGTCTCCATTATTATTATTATTATTATTATTATTATTATTATTATTATTATTATTATTATTATTATTATTATTATCATTATTGTTATTATTAATTAGTAGTTTTTATATCGCCAATGTCTAACGCACAAGGCATCAGCCGATGACGCACCAAACCCAACCTTAATCAGGTCAGTATCCAAAAGGTCATTCCACAGAGACAGAGAGACAGCCTTCGTTGGATAAGAATTTGAAAAAAGAATGCCCTGTGACCGAAATGACACAAGCGACTGGGCAGAACGAACAGGTACAAGAAGACAGTTCAAAAATTTAGGTCCAGCAACCGAAAAAAGTTCGTTCAGCAACAAGAGTTCTAGTTTCAGATTTAATCAGAGAGAGGCATTCAGATGCCCTAGTTAAACAGCGATAAGACTTAAATAGGGCCTACTATGCTTGGCTACAGTTCTGTGTGTTATAAACAGGATCTTTGCCGAACAGCAAGCCAGTGCAGTGATTTAATTTAAGCCACTTGAGTCAGTACGATTTCAGACATAAGTGCAACCTTTATAGGGTAGATCATTGCACGTGCATATTCAAAGCAGACATCTCATATTTACAATTCTTTAAACAAGCAACCAAAAACATCAGCACACCATAATTGCACATACGCTTGTATAATTTAGTTGGTTGCTATTACAAGTAAGTCTTAGCTGTGAGACATTCAGCTCTTGTTCCATTTTTCATATAGCCTACATACCGATTTACTAAGCTTCCCGTCTTCCGCTTACAAATTGCACTTTGTATCTCGGTGAAAGCATTAAGCCGAAGCAGACTTGCAAGATTTCCTTTCCAGCTGCAAACTCATGCCTCTGAGATAGTATCCTATAGTTCTCTGTTTATGTAGGCCGATAGTTGGAAGTGATAAACTAAGACTATTCCTGCACCAAACAAAATACTGTAAACACAGCATGAAGTTACGGGTTTCAGTTGTCAGTGGGTGGCCGCAGTTTCATCTGGCGCTTCATTCGTCTTCTCATTATTACAACGAGCAAAATAAGCCACAACCATCGTAACCATCACCGAGAATGCACGTGTCACGAACTACACGAATAACTGGAGGCTTTGCTGGCCTGCACTAAAGGCGATTCCTCGAATATGAAAATTGTTCGCCGGCGATATAAGAGTCTGACTTTGTTTCTACATCAGTCTTCATGAGATGCGATGGCTGCGTCACGTGCACCAAGAAACCGTTCGACAACTGAAGCGACTTTGCAAGCAAATTAACGCGAACAGTATTCAAATTAACAGTTAGCCCTAACGATGACAGGTCAAGATGACTCCTTTGATGACACTGCATGCACAGAAGGATGTTGCTGTTCTTGGCGATGCAGAGGATGACGATGACAGTTTTGATGGCGATGAAGATAGTAGCAGCAACAGCAGCAGAAGCAGCAGCAGCAGTAGTGGTAGTTGTTGTTAAAGGAGTAGTAGTTGTAAAATAGTTACTGCTCCTGTTATATAGCTATAGTCATCACTCAAATTATCATCAGCGCTATTCATGATGGAGGGATGAGTGAATGGATGGATGGATCGACAGACAGACAGGCAGACAGACAGACAGACAGGCAGACAGTCTGTCTGCCTGCCTGCCTGCCTGTCTGTCTGCCTGTCTGTCTGTCTGTCTGTCTGCCTGTCTGTCTGTCGATCCATCCATATACATGTACTGTGAACGATCTTCCGTAGTTGTCAGTGATCGTGCTTTGAACCGTCGACTCGTCCGTTGCGTAGTGTAACATTAACTGGAGTAAAGACACAGTCTTTGATTTTAGAGAGTATAATTAGACGAATAGTTCTATCACAACAGTACTTGAATCGTCACAGTTTCTAAACGCGCTATTCTACAGTATCAAAGACATTTGTAACTCAAACTTTCAACTTAGCACAAGCCAGACCAGTGCTAGAAGTCTTCGCGCTCTTGTATATATATACGAATAACACAATAAAGGACGCATAACACTAACGGACCGATCTAGATTCATCAGATGTGTCGGCAGTGGCCTATTGTGGCATCGTTTAACGAATCTGTCAGCATAAAATGTCAATTCGAGCGGAAGCTGTCAGTTTTCGATTCTGGAATGTTTGAGTGTAAGCGAAGCATCAACCCCTCGGCCTCGTGGAAGTGGCTCTAACCGAAGCGGCCTCCCGATCTGTGGCTGGGTAGCGAGGTGGGGGCGGTGGGGGCTTCTGCAGTCATTCTGTTGTTGGACTGGAAACACTAGGTGGCCTTAAACCGGAGGTGTGATGGCGTGTTTTGGGGCCCCGAGGGTTTGAGCCTAGTAACGTGGAGTTACGAGTGGGGGCTGAAAGGCTTGCTGGCCGTTGGGAAGAACTACAGCCCTAGGTTTACACCCTGGTTCAGGCCAGCTGAGGCAAAGCCCCATTTTACATCTACTAATCGTATGCGATAGGCCTATACATCGACTACTGATAAAACTCTCGCTGACAACTGAAGTTTCCGCTGTGCTGCATACACCGCCCCTCCGTCTCGCTCATCTGCTATGTAAACAATATAAATATTATACCATATATGCATTTAATACTTTAGAAAATACATATGTATATGTGAAGCACTGAAGAGAAAGTAGATGCATGTACGACCACCATGACTGACTGATCTTCGTTGTTCATGTTAAGTTCAAGGAGGTGCTAAGGCGATATGCAAAAGACGATCGACATAATTAATATACTGTAATGCATGTTTCTTGAGCTATAAATATTTTATCCTGGAAACATGTCGCTAATAGCAGTGCTCATCCTATTAAACAGATTACCCGGATGTGGCGTAAATCAAGGCATCCATCACTTCCGCTGTTTAAGGTCACGTCGTGAAGTGGGCGAACATTAGGGGCGAGGTCGACGTAAGACCACTGACCCCTTCGGTATATTTTCTAAAAAACCGGGTAGAAACGACGCCTGACAGTGACAGAAGAGGTCTGTGTAGAACAGCGCCATCTATCGGATGACGAAGCGATCTTAGTATGCATACATCACGTGAATAATAACAACGTAGGCCTATTATGCTCTACCAGATGCGGGTTTAGCTATAGGCGCGAGGAGGTACGGTTTGCCCCGCACCCTTCTTAGTTATATGCCGGCGCCCCTCAGACCAGACCCGTGCATGGTGGCCTGCCAGAATGTCCTCCCTCCACCCAAGCAATCCTGTATCCACAAATGTGATCTACCTCTCCCAGTTATTTTCTCCGAGGGCAAAAGTCTTGCAGTTGATTTGATCCCAAACCAAAACTGCGTTGCCACACATTATTGCGCGGCAGGGATAAAACTGTGCATATATTATGTCCTCAATATTTATAAAGCGCACATTAAAACTCCCTCAATTGCGTCTTTTTATAGCGTCAACCGGCGAACGATGGGTCCGTGCGAATGTTCTCTGAACTAACCATGTGCGTAGGCTTACGTGTGTATCTAGACACTTAATATAGCGCCTTTTAAGACCTCGCAATAGTGCTGTAACTATATGGAGCGTGTGTTGGTTTTCAGAAAGCATTCCTATGTAAGAAGAGGTTTCGCATATGTAGGCAGGACTCCTTAGAGACGAAGCGGTCAGTTTATTTCACATTATGCATATGGTATTACGAACCTGGTGAGACGAAAATTGGGTGGTTATTGAAACCATCGAACACTAACGCATAATTTACCAGCAGAGCTTTTGCAGATTGGGACACATGACCTCTAATCAGATGAATTCTCTGAATCCTGAATGTGGAAGTTGGAGTTTTGACAGATGGCTTTTGCATGGCCATTAATTCGCTTCAAACACCCAGACTGTAGGCAGAATTTCTTATGTTCAGTTACCAAGACAAGAGCCTCTGTCCTCTGATCTTTAAAAATTTCTTAACCGCTGTGTTGCGCCAAATAGCAGGATTTCTGGTTGATATGGATTTTATTGGTGCCTTAATCAATTCTTGGAATGCAACCACGGAATTAGATTTAGCAGTAAACGTATCTTATTTGCTGATACACACAAATGAATGTCGTCATATACATTAGAAATTACACCACTGAGTCACATATGAAACTAATGAATTTGAGTATCCTCAACCTATATTGGATGCCATACTTATGATATGCAGCTTATCATACATTGTTACATATCTATATATAGGCTATGCATATATAGGCCTATATACACACATATAATATATATATATATACAAGAGCGTTGGCGAGATTTTGAGCGGGGCACAGTCCAAACCAGTTGAGATCTGGATCATTCTGGTCCAGAGCAGATTGATTTTCTCAGCGGCAAATCGCAGATAATTATAAGTCAGTTTTAACTGCTTTGAAGGTTTACTTTAAACGCAATTAAAAAGTTTGCGGTGTCATACTGTTGCAGAACTGTATTGTTATGTTCGATTAAGCACTGTAACCATTCTCCTGATGGGCCTATTCGCATTTATTTACGTTAGACGTCATAGCTTGTTTGTAAAGTCTTTATGGTGCTAGATTACAGGTAGGTAGTATGTATCATTGTATATAATTGCCACTATCTATGTAGGCCTATATGCCAGCATCATAAGGTATAAAAAATTATTAATGTTAGGCTTTGTGGAAACTGTCCACTGTGCTTCGGAAGCATGGAGAACAAGGAGTCAGCTAAAGAAATTTTAATTACAAATAAATTATCACTAAATATTAAGAAAACGAATTTCGTATTATTTAGCTCACAGAGGAAAATTATACCTAAATGTAATCTCAGTATAAAAATAGATAATGTAAATATAAATCAGGTGTCATCCACAAAATTTCTAGGAGTTCACATTGACGAACATTTGACTTGGAAAGAACACATGAATATCATATCTAAAAACAATATAAAAAATGTTGGTATTATCTCTCGTATTCGCCACAAATTACCCCAAAATATATTATTGAACTTATATTACTCCTTAATATATCCATATATCTCGTATTGCAACATTGTTTGGGCTTCCACATATCATACTCGCCTGTCTAATCTTAGAACCCTACAGAAACGCATCATCAGAATTATATTTAATCTACCCTTCAGAACCAGCACTCGATTGTCCTTTCATAGTCAAGGAATATTGCCTTTTGATTGTATTAATAAATGGCAAATAGGTTTATTTATGTTTAAACTAAAAAATAATCTATTACCTGTGGACTTCTACCAATCCTTTTTGTATGAATTCAGATGTGCATGGTCACTATACACGATCATCTCATATGTATCATAAACATTCTGTTCACACTACTAATAGACAGTTTAGTATTATAATTTGTGGACCGTCATTCTGGAATTCTCTGCCAACTGTTCTTACTAGCTTGCCAACATTATACCAGTTTAAAACAAGTCTAAAATCTCATATACTCAATGCACTTAGTTAAGTATTTTTGGTACTTAGTTATTTTTTGTTTTTGTTTAGGTTTATGCAATGACATTAATTATAAATATTACTTTATATTTTAGATTATTAATTGTTTTACTCAGTATTATACTGTCACCTATTTGTAGTCCATGATGTAAATAGGTGACCTCCGTAGCGGAACTGTTTGTTCCTTTTAGGTCACTGTAATGTGACAGACTATAATTGTATTTGTTAATTATTTTTGGTTGTCAGTAAATCTCTCTCTCTCTCTCTCTCTCTCTCTCTCTCTCTCTCTCTCTCTCTCTCTCTCTCTCTCTCTCAACTGTTGGCTGAGGGTCGTTTGTTCTTAAGCTGACTATTTGACTATTTTTGTGAAGCGCGGCAAAGGCGCAAATGCAGTTCGATCAGTTGAACGGAATTCATCGAAGGCCTTAGACGTCTGATGATGAATGTTAGTCAGCGAACTTCAGATTGAATCGAAAATGATTACGAGAACGATGGTTCGATCAAAAACGAAGATGACTTGCAAAGGTATTGAACGGTGATTGGATCGTGTGATTGTACGATAGGAGTTTAAGATTTGGCAAAGTGCGTGGAACATCAATCACACAATGGCCCGTCCATCGCTAGCAACTTTCACCTAATAGTCGAAAACGAACTGTAACTTTCGTGAATCGTCAATTTGCCTTCAGAAAGGATCCAGTGATTCGAACCCCATATGCAGTGTTTAAAGACTAAATAGCCAGAGCTATGTGTTATGCTCTAAGGCTGGCCCTTCTCTTGACTGTTGTTGTTACGATTTTCTGATGAATCGTCATTTGAACAATAATGCTCTTTGGATTAAACCTTGTCCTTTGCGCCTGCCGTGGTTTATGCTCTTCAGCCCATGGGAATCGGTCTCGCATTTGTGCTTCGAAATCGACAATTTATTTCTCCGCTGATTTCCTGCATTCCCTCCCTGTAAGGAGCGTTGAAAAGCCTTTGTCCCCTCAGCGTTCCTATACACGAACAGCCGTCCAAAGTGGCTTGCCTCATAGCCGTCTAACCTTTCTTGACCCTGTGGAACATTATTGCCTATACATTAGGCCTAATTTCTGAGCACAGTCCATAAGCATAGGTCGTATTATATATATACATATATATATATGCATATATATATGCAGACGCACATACGTCAGTATTCGTTTGAATAAGTAGTAGAAGGGCGGAATTTTGGCTCTTTCTGCATAATAAATAGCTGGCATAGAGTTACAGAGCTCCGAGTGTCAGAGGATCTACGAGCGAGGATTCGAAGAATCTGTACACGACAGAACTCTCCTGAAGTTTTACACGGAAACAAATTTCATCGATTCCTTTTCAAGGTCAACACAACCCGATACAGACAGCCGGCAGACATAAAATTCAGTACATCTGCTACAGAAGCCTACAAACGATTCGCAGTATATAATACCTGTGGCTATGCAACGAATCTGAAGTTACTACCAACTGACGTTTTCCACCAGTCTCTCCTGCTCCGATGAATGACAAGACACAGCAGCGGCATTCCCGGCCTGGGAAGCACTACGCGTCGCCGGGGACCTTGGCGTGCTCCTACTGTAGATGTCCACGTCAAGTCTCTCTGCTGGTTCTGCTTGTACGAACTGCGTCAGATCAGAGTCATTCTGCGTCATTTATCGTGTGACGTCGTTGTGACCCTTGTTCGTCCTTTCGTCATGACGCCCTTGGACTATTGTAATGTCTTTGTAGGTGGCCGAAGTTTCGAATTCATCAACATCAGTCTGTCCTCAAATGAACCTTCCGGATCGTGGCCAACATGCCAACATTTTCGCATATTTCGAACTATGCGAGAGGTACTGCATTGGCTCCCGGTTAAGGAGAGAATTAAATTCAAGGTTCTGCTCACAGGGTGGGCCTCAATAGTCGGCTTGAACCCACAGTACATCAGAGGTTCTTATTCTTGTTTCGAGCGAGCCGAGTAACAAATACGGCGCTCTGCGGCCCGTGGGAGATCTGACAATTCCGCGCTACCATGCGACGACTCGGGAACACCGGGCTTTTTTGTGCAGTGTATCGTTCTTCTGGAACATTTGCTGGAAATTCGAACTCTTACTCGTGAAACAGCGCAAGAAACTTTCGGTTTATCTTAAGACTCGCCTTTTTAGAACTGTCAGATGGTGATGTTGCAGCGGCCTTGCGAGGTTCTTAAAATGCGTTATACAAGTGTTTAGATACATATATACATACATACATACATACATACACACATATACATATACACATGCATACATACATGCATGCATAATGCTAAAAATCAGAGTATCTTGATGATTGAGTCGCCACCTATCTCGCAGTCTCTGCAATTAACTGTCTGCTATTTTCGTTGTCTGCAGGTCAACGATTCCATCTGGAACCTCTCAGATGCTCTGTGTGACACCTGGATCGCATTTGATGTCATGAGCTGCACTGCATCCATTCTCAATCTCACAGCAATCAGCGTCGACAGGTGAGTGGCATTCACGCGTGACTAATTTTTCCATGCTCACCTTTAGTTACCAGTCAGCTCCCAGACGTCGCCTGCTGGTGCAGTTAAATGAAACAGCATTCGCCCCCTGGCTGTAATTACGCTACGTGATCGATCCACATAGATGCCTTTTAGATGGTATAGATTAGACACGTCCTTTAACCTTGCATTGTTATTATTATACTTGTCTCCGTGTAACCTTCTTTTCGTCTGCGTCTTTACTGAGCTCCGTTTTAAACATCCTCATGTTCTTAACATAGCACAATCTTAATTGGTCAGTACATAGAACCCCTTTCGTCGTGCGTCACGATGACGTCAAATGCGACATGCGTGCCTTTTAGAAATAGCACGCCATCTGCAACGAAGGCCAATCACAAGAAGCCAGAGGTTTTTGGTATAAGTTTAAACACAAAGGATAACACTTTGAAGGTTGAAAACTTCTGTTCTCAGTACAACAAATATCGTTTACTTTTCCAACTGACTAACACTTGACCACAATCTCTGATACAAGCGAACTTCTCTCTTTGTTAAAGTTCATTACGTAAATACAACAATTCCATCTTTAAACACATAATGCTTAAATAGCGGATGTCGCCTCTGGCTGGTTCTCCCAATCAACCAAGTCCCATCCAGTGTTGAAAATTGACGCCAGTTTCCGAAATATCCGGCCCTATGTACATCGAGTCCTTGGTCGGTGCTGACGAGCGATGGCTTTTATCGTCATATTGGTCAATGTTTTGGCGACTGACAGCAGCCTTCATGCTTCGGAAACTCTTCGTATTGCGCTATTGCGCCAGCCTAGTTCCTGTTGCTATTGTTGCTTCTGTCACTTCAGTAAACTGTTAATGCTGTCACCGTACGTAGTCTGAATTATCGGAGGATGCAAATGTAGTTTGTAAACTGTGATGTTATAGTCAGTGATTGGCAGCGCTATTGCATTAGGTGAACGACGGTCGAATTTGAGCAAAAGCCAATTACATCAATCAGCTGAATTTATTTCTTATTAAGAAGCTTCTGCCTCCGTCTTCTTCATTGGACGCCTTCCATGATGCGGCTTTCAAACGCAACAAATCCGCGCCCCTTAACGAGATAAACAGACGCCAATCATCCGTGGAATGCACGGGCGTCGAACTCAGGACAACGAAATAAATGATTCACCGAATGGGTCAGTATACTGGCTGGTCAGTTCCAGGTAATCCCGTCTCCTAACAGGCTTAAGTGCTTCGAAGCTTCTATCGACCACGGGAAGTTAACATACGTACGTATGATTACTGGCTTAGAATGGTACTGCGCATTGACATTGATGGCAATGCTCCCCTCCTGCGACTGGACCACTGACTGCCTTGGCGTTTAGTTGGTCTGATGCTCCCAACTGTCTTCAGACGGCGCTGCTTCAAAACCCAGTCCAAACCCAACCGCATGAAATAGAATCTGTTTGAAATCGAAAGCAAATGGATAGTTGGAATATCGACGACGCTACGTCATCGATCTATCAGACTGCATATCGCGGTTCAAATCCTGTATCGTTTCGGAAACAATTGCTAATTTTTTCGAACCGACTGACTCTTTTTGTGCCGCCTTTGAGTGTTCTTCGGTTTAGAAATCTTCATCAAACAAGTCTGAGGCTGTCAATGTCATCATCATCTTCATTATCATCATCGTCGTCGCCATCATCATCATCATCAGAGTTTGTCGTTCGTTTGAGCATTTGTGTTATGCAGAGGGCACCGTGCTTGATGTTCGTGTGTGCGTGTGTGCGTGCGTGTGCGTGACTGATGGAGACTGAAGAAAGGACCTTTGAGGAAGTCATCTGACTTTTAAAGTACAAAGTCTTCTCAGTTCACGTCTTTTGTTGCCGAGTTTCGTTGGCTAAAACCCGTTTCCGCTTATGGACCAAAGAGAAACACGAGTCGCTTTCTGCTTTTCATCATCCGCATCACTTATGCATTCTCAACAAGCCATCTGCCTCTCCGTCCTTGTTTCGTCCATTTATCCATCCTCTCGCCCGTCTGTCAGTCGTTTTTGTTTCTTCATGCGTTCTTCTGTTTCTACTGCACAACTGTGTACAGTACAACGCATCGCTGGGACACCTTAACAGTTTCTCCTTAAGAGCTCCTCAGATTTTGAAACGTGGTAGCGCCAATGTGTCCGATCGTCGATTGGCGACTGTCTAACTATCAGTCTGTCCCTCCTTTAGTCCGTCCGTCTGTCCCTTCTTTAGTCCGTCCGCCTGTCCCTCCTTTAATCTGTCCGTCTGTCCCTCCTTTAGTCCGCCCGTCCGTCCCTCCTTTAGTCCGTCCGTCCGTCCCTCCTTTAGTCCGTCCGTCCGTCCCTCCTTTAGTCCGTCCTTTAGTCCGTCCGTCTGTCCCTCCTTTAGTCCGTCCGTCTGTCCGTCGAGCCATCCATCCATTTTTCTTTAGTGTCGTTGCTTCTTCTGGTTCATGTTGTTCAATTGGTTTCGGTTTTCAAGACGTGCAAGGCACCCGTTCACAACATGCTCCGTGTTTCCGGCTTTCTGTCCTATGAATAGCAACATAATCAGGCAACGGACGGACGGACGCCGGGCGGGGAGAGCCTTTCAACGGCAGCCGAAGTGGTCACAGCCCTGCTCCCTCCGGATTTTCGGACCCTCTCTCCCTCCCTCTATCTTTGACTCTGTCCCTCCTTCTATTTCTCTGTCTCTGACTCTCTGTCTCTCTCATTGCATTTATCCCTTTCTCCCTCGATCTCTCTGTCTTCCTCTATGTCTCCCCATCGCCCGCTTTCCGCACTTCCTCTGCCTCTGTCTTGCTATCTTCCTCCCTTCCTTCCTCTCCTTCTCTTTCCTTCCCCTGTCTCTCATTTTTCTCCCTCTCGGTCTCCCTCTCCCCTCGATGTCTCTCCCTTTCTTCCACTCTCCACCCTCTTTTGTCTCTTTCTCTCTTTGTCTCTCTCCCTCTCTTTCCGTCTTTGTCTCTGTCCCTCTGTCCTTCTCTTTCTGTCTGTGTATTTCGAGGAGCGCCAGCGCGTCCTGTGCGCTGGCTCTTGCTTATTCATGTTGTCGTAAGTGGACAAACGGTTCATGACTCGTGTTTTGGGACTCTGTGCACGTCTGCCGGCGTCAAGGACCTACAAGTCCTTTCACTATGAATACGGCGTCGTTCCTATTCCGTCTCATTCGTGCTTCCTCATTGCTTAGTCGCCGGTCTTTTCTTCGAAGGCGGGAAGGAGTCGTCGTCCACCGCATCAGAGTGATG